>BGPR01005081.1:34760-47699 GCA_013235015.1 Araneus ventricosus
AATAATGCTAATACTTAACTAGTAATAATGCTAATACTTAACTAGTAATAATACTAATACTTAACTAGTAATAATGCTAACACTTAACTAACACGTAACTAATCTAAATTACAACATTTTTAAGAGGCAAATGCTGAATTGTAAATGCAACATTTCAGAAGAGGCAAAATAGAAAACGGACGATTTATCCGAAGATAATAAATAAGTGGGCTGGCAGATTCTTGATCCGTTTGCTTTTAAGAGCGTTAGGATTTCCCTGAAGTTTGCGTCATCCAATCGCCAAGACTCTCAAGTTCACCTGTATGTCGAACACAATCTGTGGAAACCGAAAAAGAAAACCAGTTAAAAGTTTCGCCAATAAGAGCCGCTTCACAAATATCTAAGGCGATTTTTTCAGTTGTTTTGTCAAATAAATAGAGGAGAATTTCTTTAATATTTAGAATTATAATTAGCTGATTCAGAAAGTTCTAGAGCCGGATCTATCGCTCTAGACAATACAGTAAAATATCTTTTCATGTGATGCAATCCGGCTAAACAAACAAAAAGAATTCGCTTTGCTGCGATGAAATAAACAAAAAAATCATAACGCATGTTCAGTGAACCTTCCATTGATTTCAATCACGCATTTTATTCTGAAAATCAGGTTTTCTACTTCACAGCAAGTCTCCTGTTGGATTGAGTAATTGTGTGCCCTTCAAATTAGGTGTCGTATGTCATCTCTCTTTATACACAGAGTCATTCAAGAATCACGATTGTCAAAGTACGTAAGGCATGCGATCAGGCAATAAGTTTGAAGATATTATTTGAATATAAAGACTTATATCACGCTGGCTTGTCTGAAATGGTGTTTTAATTACGTGTTATATGAGCGAGGAATCTGATTTTGTGGAACATCTTGCAAAGAAACGGTACTCTGAAAGTATCATCACTGCAGCAGCTCTGGAATCAAAAACTTGACTGCATGTTGATATATATTTGTACCCACTGAAGGAACCTGTAATAGGTTCTGTGCGTTTTATTTCCTCAAAACATGTTGCGCTATTATAAAAGTAGCTGTGAAAGCGCACAAAACTTTCACTTTAGCTGCATGCAACGGAACTTCTTGAACAACCCCAGCTAAAAAAATCTTCAAAAAATCTGCAGAAAATCTGAAGGTATTTGGAACATGTTTTCTTCAGATTTTCTGCAGAAAAAAAATGCAGAAAATATGAAGAAAACATGTTCCAAATACCTTCAGATTTTCTGCAGGAAAAAAAATTTAGAATATCTGAAAAAAATATGTTCCAAATACCTTCAGATTTTCCTACAGTCAAGATTTAGTTATTAATTTCAATTAATGTAATTATTATAATTTAATTTGTGATTCAACTTACTTGATTCAAATTGTGACAAAACTTCAAGCTCAGCCTGTCCGGCATTCGAAACCGCGATCCTATGGTTCACTGGCGGGAACGCTAACCACAACGGTCGCGGGAATACACGAGATGGGTGTAAATTAATCTATTTGAGTTTTAGCGTCAACATAGCTCTCGTGGCGCCATCTAGTGTGTAAAAATCAACCAAGGTCAACGTGTTTCAAAGTCGTAGAGATGAGTAACAGATGAGATTAGTAATATTTTTGTTCAATTCTGTATATAATATATTCTGTTTCAATAAATTCGTTTTTCTCTTCTATCTTTCTGGTAAGCCTTCTTCCCATCCAAAGGGCGCAAGCTCCACTTTTCTTTTCTTTTTGGAGGAAAATAGCTAATCAGAAAGACAGTTGGAAAACTAATTGGAAATAAATTAAATTATGGGGAAAAAGTTTAAAATGGTAAAACCTCAAATATTTCTTTTAAAGATTAATTTAGAATTCATTTTTTCACTGGCATATTTAAAAAATTTAGTGTCTAAGACAATTTTCGATTGGGAAATTTTTTGAAACTCCTGTCTGCTGTAGAATTAAACAATAACGATAATTACATTCTAATTTTATTTTATATCCTTTGGAAAATAAAGCTGCAATATTAGAGAATATGGTGCAAAATATGTATATAGAGAAATGCAGATATTATGAAATTGCAATCAAATCTTCAAAAAATCAACAGATATTGATCAAGTTTAATGATTTTGTGAAAATCTGCAAAATAACTGCAAATTGAATTGAAGACAAAATGCAAAGTCTTAAAAAATCTACAGGGTATTTAAGGGAAAAAATGAAAAGAATTTTTTTACAGATTTTATGCAGATTAAATTGAAGAAAAAATGCAGATTTTTTCTGTCTTCAAAAAATCTGCAGAAATCTTTAAGAAAACTTCAAAAATTTTTTTTTTCAGATTTTCAACAGATTTTTTTTAGCTGCGACGTAAGGATTCTTTCGCCTGATTCCGACAATTTTTCCGTCTATTTTAATCTTCAAGTGTATACCAAATTTCTCAAGATCGGATGTGTTTTGATTAATTTTTGACGCTTTGTCTTCTTTTAATAACTAGTGTAATAGACATACCAGCAGTAATGGTGAACCAAAGTAATAGTAATTCTATTTCTGAATATTGCCTTCCTCTTGTCTTCGAATTTTGAAATTCTCATTGAAGTTTCATGCTTAAAATATTGGAACTCAACTTTTATCTTATCAATTTGTAAAATTTTGAAAGTTATTTTCCGCTTTTTAAAGAATTTTTTCATTTTTAAGAGATTTGTTAACATTTTGAAATATCAACTCATGTCAACGGCCAGATAAGACAATGTGTATGTTTTCTTGCTGCATGGATATAATACTATAGAAATTTAAAATTTGAAATTTTAAACTTATCCTTCAGGCATTTAAATTTTGGCAAATATTTGTTCCAATTTGTGCAGTGTACAAGGTTTATTTCTGAGTTTGGGCAACAATTCCACTTAAGATTTACTTTTCCATTACCATTTTGTCACTGAAGCACACAGCTGATTAAAGTTCAGTTAAAATCGCATTGAGTAAAGACTCTATTTGAAAATCTTTCACTGCTGAGGGAAAATTTCCACTTAGTGAATGTAAGATATTTCTTTCCTCAACATGAGACTATTTTCTTTAAGTATTTTTGATACAGTATTGATTTAATTTGACGGTTTAACAGGTTTTACTGAAGCTCTCTTGGCGCCAAGAAGAAGGATTCAACGTTGATAAGAAGCATCACTTTCGAGAAACAAACAGGTAATGAAGTTATGTCCGTTTGCTTTGAAAACGCCTTGTATATAGAAAGAAATATGATGACCGAGAATGTAAATACAAAGGCGAGTGCCGAAAAATAGGATGAAATGATATCTCAGTTGAGCGATTTATTAAAATTCAACATGGATCAAAAGATTAAAATAACCCATCTCACGAGGGAAATATATGAGATGGATACTGTTTAAAATCCATCTTATGCTGAAATTGCAAAAGTGGGAAAATTACAAGGCCTAAGTATTGAGCAGAACAAATAATAGGAATTCTGCGTAATATACAAATGATCCCATTCCCATAATACCGAAGAATGATCAATCTTCGGAATTAACAAAACAGGATGTTCAAAATAAAATCACACCCTCAAAGATAAATGTTAAAGTAAACGGAGTGGAAATGTAAGAAGGGGGATTTAGTACTCCGTCAACCTAAAAAGAGGAATCCAAACATTATTATCTATAATTTAGAAGAAAATATTTCAAGCGACAAGAGATAGAGAGTTGTTAGATGGCCTTAGATCACAGAATACTGAATTTGAGAATTCTACCTGCTTAAAAATTCGAATGTCATTTAAATCAAAGGGCGGAAAAAATTGTATTATTTTTATGGACCCGAATTCCTTCAGCAGCGTCATTAATAAACTAAAAATTGTTTTACACTGTTGCTGTCTAGGATTTCATAATTTATGTTGTTATATTGTTATTAGTGATTCCACATGCTTAGGTTAGATGGAATTCCCATTTTAAATAAGCTAAGGTCATTTATTGTTGTCTACAGATTATAACAATTTTTTCAAAAATTTACCTAAATTTGGCTGGAAACGGAAATAATTATTATCAATCTAACTCCTTCTTAAATAGGTTCTTTAGGTCTCCCTGTACTATCCCAAAACATCCTCCTTGAGCAACACCCTTAAATTTTGAGTAAACGTTCGCCATCTGTGATTTTTTCCCAAAGCGCCGGAACTCAGTAATGGGAAATCATTAGACGTTCTGTCGGTATCACACGTTTCTGTTTTGGAAGTAGAACTCAGTACTGCAACAAAAAGTCTGAAATAGAAAGTGATATAATTTTATTAACATAAAACAGGTTTAGAAACATACCAAAACGGCATTTTTTCACAAAGAAATGAATTTGTTTTAAAACATATAACTTGATGGAAATTATTTAAAAATCAAAATTTACACGCATAAATATACAGGTAATGTTCAATATCGTTCATTAAAATTGCCTTCGTTTTGAACAATCCTCTCTGGTTGAGGCGCTGGTACGCTTGACTTGGACATGCTCCTAGGTATCGCATTCATCCTCGGAATCCAGAATATTCTGATTGAGAATATTCAGCGAATGTGCATGTCCTGCACATTCGCTGCTGTCAGTGGTGCGCTTTATCCCACTTCTCTAGTATTCACAATTTCGGGAGCAGTCTCATTTGTACCCATAACGAACGAGATGAAGCAGGTTGTCTGGCGCCGGGGGTTAAGTGGATGCGACAGGATTATAGTGTCCCTGTTCGAAAGTCCGGCCCTAGTCTTTAGCTCAAGGAACATTACCCTACCACGCCTGGACTTGTACATAGATATACTCGCAGACTATGCTGTTGGGCGGCAGCTGACGTAGGAGGAAGGCACACAAGATTCATGACGTAGTTTGGAGGTTTTCTAACAAAGGTCTGGATATATTTCTTGTATCTGGTTTTGACAAGTCCATCTGAACGTTTACCTCCAAACAAATGGACAATGAATTGCTCCCCGGCAAGACATCTATTTGATCTGCTGCATAATTTAGGCTGGTCTATTTCCTACAGCGAAATCTGCAATTATGAAGCTTGCATGACGATTGAAACTTTAAGTGCAGTTAAGGACAATGGATTTATTCAGTTTGTCTTCGACAATGAAGATCACAACACTCTAACTGTGGATGGACATGGAACTTTTCCTGTGATAAGAGGAGTGCAGTGTGTTAAGCTTGCTTCAGCTGTTCAGACAAGTTCTTGTATTCCACGACCGAAGATTATGCCAACAGCAAATATTGTTGGAAAGTTTGGATTCATCCTAATCGTTACTCACGACTGTCCCAAGAACCATTTCAGGTAGTGGAATCGCCAGGTAGTGGAGAACGAAACCATATACCTCTGGTTTTGTGTGAGGATCCCAAGTCAGCTGAAGAATCTGACACGGAATGGAGTGGTTTTATGGAGATTGCTGCTGGAGAAAGATGTTACGAAAAGTGAGCAGTGATACTCTTGCCCTTCGTCAATCTTCAACCTTCTAACCCCACCTCAACACCTGTTTTCGTTTCGCTGCTCCTGTAAGTAAATGTAATTCTTCATCTTTTAACTGTTTATTAGTATTCTCATATACGGAGTCACTCAAACAAATTTGTCAAGATTTCAGTTATTCAAGGCCTTCGCTTATCCAAGGACCACTGCTTATTTCTGGGGTATATATACTAAAACAAATGTTTTCTTGATAATTAACTTCGAAGTTGTATCTGTAATCACCATTCTGACTTGTCAGGAAAACTCGATAATGTTGATCAGTTTCTACAGATTCGATTCCTCCAAAAAGACAGTGATTGATTTTTTTGCTTCTAATAACGATGTATATCCAATTCTTAAAATAAGATTTCTGTGAGCCTGTATCGATCAAGGCTCAAATAGCTATTTATTTCTGTTCATCTCTCAAACGAGCAGCCAAAGTTTGCATCAAGACATGTTTTATTAGAAAGAGTTTGGCCGTTACTTTCATTTTTCACAATTAGATGAGAGTTCAAAATTCAATTTGTAAAGTGTTATTCTGGGCACATTTTAGTATGATATTTTTGGAGCATTTGTGAGATCGCAATGGGTTCTTGCAAATTTTTGCAGTGTGATCAGTTCTCAAACAAATGGAACAGAAACCCTTCTTACTAAGAAAACTTCTTTTAAACTTAATTTAAAACTTTATTTCCGTACGGACTAAATAGCAAACTAAACGTAGAGGGTTACGAATATTCGCATAACATTTGTATCTATGATAAGTTTAAAATATTTAAGGATTTTTTTAACACAACAGCTAATAAAAGAATATTTAAGAGAGGTATAGGAAAGAAAGGAAATTTTTAAATGGATTTTGGATAATTTCAGAATTTTTTAAATCTAGACCACACAGATGAAAACATTAACAAAATTAAAATACATATTTTTGGACTGAAAACATTAGGATTAAAAGGTTTGTTGGAAACAGATTTGAAGAGATAAAATTAAAAATGCCTTCATTAAATCATCAGTTCTGGACCCAATAAAATTTAAACTTGGAGTAAGAAATAATAGCCTACATTATAAAAATAAAAGCAGCTTTAATAGAGTTTTCTGTGTTATTAACTTTCTGGATATTTATTTTAAAGGATTTGAGTTAACAAAAATTCTACCCAATAATAAAGATTTTTCTACCCAATAATAAAGATTTTTCTACCCAATAATAAAGATTTTTCCCTTCTAAATAGACAACAGAAATTTTATTTGCCTTTAAATATTCCAGAACCCTCTAAAAAGACTCTGCAACTATAATTATTACTGCAGGAACTTAAGTGAGATTAATAGTTCAAACTGTCATTGTAATGAAGTGGAGTTTAAGGAATTTATTGATAAAGACCAGGGATATATTATCACAGGTAATCTAGAAATAGGTAAATCAGAACAGAGGAACCAAATTTAGGATCCTGGAAAAATTGAGTTTCAAAAGATTTTAAATTCTATTGCCAGGGACTTGGATTTTTTCATTGCTATTGTTGCAAGTAGATACCACTGGCCAGTTGAAGATTTTTGTGAATGGAAAAAAGAATTCTGGAGGAGATCCGAAATAAGAATAATAGAAATAAATGTCACATTAAAGAAATGGGTATTTTTGCCAAAAACATCAAAAGAAACTTATTTTTTAGTTAATTGTGAGAAAAAGGAAATAGACAAAAAAATGCTGGCTTTCGTCAAGAAACTTAAAATCAAGACTTAATCTTTGGACTATCTTTTTTTATTCCCAACAGTGGAATTTCACAAAAAAACCGGTCAAATACATATAAGTTACTTTCAGCACCAACAGTTACAACTACTATATTGGGAAATATTTCTTTAAACTTCTTAACATTATTTTAGGCAAAATGAAGGAGGAAGAAAATTTTATTAATGATAACAACCGAGAAATTTTAGAGTTTATGAAAAACAACACTATTACCTTTCCTTTACGGGTGGATCAGCGGTTGTACCAGAAATTGTTTTACCCTTGAATGCGGGTAGGTACAACTGCTGTACCAGACACATGTGAGAATTTCTCTCCCCGCATTCAACGCAGTTCTTCTGGTTTAAGTCCCCGTAGCCTAAAGGTTAATAATATTTATACTTTTGATTTTGAAAATTTTTTTATCAACATTCCACACGGGAAACTTCTTTGGGTTTGTACTTCTCTGTACGAGAGCTGCCTTGAGAACTAAATTGTTGGGGAAAAGGACTGAATATACCTATAAAAATTCTCCATTTTCTAAAACTACCTTTTTAATGGAATTTTCTTTTATAAACAGATTAAAGGTATTTCCATCTGTAAAAAATTTTCTAGTGCCTTAGCAAATGTTTTTCTCCATTTCAATGAATTGAAAGTTATTAAAGATAATTTAATTCATGATTTCATATTCACTGATGATTTACTTTTATTAAACAATGAGGATCATGTTATTGTTAAAAATTGTTATCAAGTGGAACTTAAATTAAACATAACCAATGTTAATACTTTGTGTTGCAATTTTTTGGACATAGATATGGATATTTCCAAAGGCAAAGTCCTGGTTGGGGTTTATAACAAAAGAGATGATTTTAAATTCAAGATTAACTATCTTTGTCATTTTCATTCCAACATTTACACAAAAATTCTAAAAACATAATTTTTGCTCAATTCTCTTGAATAAAAAGAATTTGCAATAACAGGGAATCTTTTTCAAAAGCAATTGAAATTTAATAAAATACCTTCAACAAAATGAATTTCCTCGAAACTACTGCAATATTGATGTTTGAATTAATAAAAATGCAAATAATTTTTAAAATTTCTCTATTGTTCTTATTTGGCTTCAGAAGATGACGCTGTACTCATATTACTCGCCGGATTTATCTTCCCTCCCTGTTTTTGCACTCGTTGAATTAGGCGGTATTCTTAAAATGGCGTTTGTTGGAAGCGAGGTAAAGCAAAAAACTTTTATTTTCTTTGTTTGAGTTATTTTGACGTAAACTTACGTAGTGGTCAAATGGAGTGTCGGGAAAGGAAAAAAATTATGACACTTTACGTGGTAAAGTTAAATGCTTATAGCTCCGCAACCAAATAACATAGAGAGTTGGTTTTAGTTTCGTTTAAGAGAGAAATATAGACATTGAAAATTGCAAAAAGAATGTTAGAATTTGGAATTACTGTGTAGTCACAGTCGAGTTGCAAAGTTGGTGAAAATCACGAAGAATTTTGATGACGTCTTATTGACGGATGCGCGCGCACACAGTGACCAACGTAGCTTCCCGCGCTTTCTCATACCTGTCGGGCGGCCTCAGTCGCTTGCTGCAGTCGGTTGTGAGTGGTATATTAACTAGAATTTCCAAATTTTGTTCCGTAGAAATTTCTAGAAACTGCCAAAATGAGTCGGCGAAGTGATTTGTTTAAGCGGAGACGAAATCGAGCTGCAGCTCAACGTCAAATAAGTGAGGAAGAGAAGAACGAGAAGAAAGAACGAGCAAAACGATATTATGAGAGGAATAAACAAAAGAAGAATCTCATCACAAATTAATTTGTTATTTCTCGTACCATCGTCCGATTTTACATAAGATTAATACTAACAGAAATTGTATCCAATATTAATAACATTATATTGGATACAATTATATTATTATTGTATTACATTATATACAATAATGTTATTATATTAATACAATTACATTATATTGGAATAAATTTATTACATTTGAAAACATGAAATTTTCGCGAAAAAAAAACCAAAATCACGAATCAGTCGCATAAATTGAGAGTTGAAAAGAACTACTCCATTCATATAATCTCAGAGACACATAGAGCTACTTCAGTCACATAGAGCTACTTTAGTCACATACAGCTACTTTAGTCACATACAGCTACTTTAGTCACATACAGCTACTTTAGTCACAGTTGAGTAAGGTAAGTAAGTTTACGCCCCTCAATCACAGAGGCCGTTTCGCAGAGACAGCCTCCTGTAGATTTTTTTTCATTTTTATTTCTTGAGGATGTTCCTTTTTCTTCCAATCCACGTCAGGATTTTCCGGTCAATTAAGGGTATTAAATTTTAAGACCAATGTCAGACCCTTAAACAGAAAAGAATCCTGTTTGATTCTGTGCTTTTTGTTTTCCCCTTGACGACGTACAAAAAGCCACATTCCTCCATTTTTTCGCTTTGTTTTACTTTGTTCTATTCTTCTGGCAATGTTTGCCTATTTTCGAGGAGTTTTATTCTCCATCATTATTCACATATGTTTCCAGTGTTTTAATTTATTAATTCGTGTATTATTTACTCTCTATATATTATTCTTTTTGAGCCATATTAAAGGAAGTTGGTTCTTGCATTTTTGCCCAATTTTATTTTATTTTATATTTTTTTCTCTTCTTATATTCTTCTTCTTGAACCGTATTAAAGGAAGTTTGTTGAAATTAAAAGTTTTATTTTTTCTTTTGAAAAAGTTTTTTTCACTCGAAACAAAATATTATGCGATTGTAGGACACTTGCGTGTTCATATACATTACCGCACAAGTCATTAAAGTGCAATAATAATAATCTTCTGTAACACATCCCATAAGAGGGGTTAGATAATGATTACTGTATGTTTGTTAGAACTTATGGTTGTTGACAAGAATGCTTGGCTAGCGGACCTAAAAAGAAAAGTTTCTCGTTTCTCAGGATTCTTGTGTTCAGATTCTCTTAAATAAGTCTGATATAATTTTTCTTGAATTCGATAACATATCAATGAAATATGGCCAGGAAGCTCAGTAGTATATATATACCCGTACGAGCGCACTTAATATAATCACACAAAAACGTAATATTATAGCTAAAAAAACGTGTGAAACCTCTTTTTTATGACACAGGAAAAACAGTATCACGTACGAGCGCACCTTAAATTTTAACACAAAAATGATTTTATAATTGAACAAGAGATCATTAACTAAAAATAATTGAAAGTAATATTTTCATCAAAATTATTTTTAAAATTAGCCAAGGCAAAAGAGCTCAAAAATATTTGGAAGTAAAAGGTGAAAAGCGTCAACTTTTCGATTTAATAATTTGGAGGAAAAAAGATAAATTTTCATATCGTTAAAAACTGCATCAAAAACTTAAAACCGTAGGATTTCCTCCTGAACCGAAAGGTTAAAACTTTAAAAGAAGAAAAAACAAAATAAGACGCACCTTTAAATCAAAATTTCACCCTTTAAGAAATAAACATTCTACCCCTGGGATAATCACGATATTTATAAAAAAACAAATGGCTGCATTATATAATAAGTTATCAGCTTTATATGCAATTCTAAATTCTTTTGTTGCATTAAACATTACAGAATGATAAACCTTCGTGATACCACGAATATAAATATCAAAATATTCTTTGGTTCCTTCAATCATATTCCAGTTATCATCACATTTACTTTCAATCCAAAAATACACAACTGCAGTATATATATACCCGTACGAGCGCACTTAATATAATCACACAAAAGCGTAATATTATAGCTAAAAAATCGTGTGAAACCTCTTTTTTATGACACAGGAAAAACAGTATCACGAACGAGCGCACCTTAATTTTTAACAAAAAAAATGATTTTATAATTGAAAAAGAGATCATTAACTAAAAATAATCGAAAGTAATATTTTCATAAAAATTATTTTTAAAATTAGCCAAGGCAAAAGAGCTCAAAATTATTTGAAAGTAAAAGGTGAAAAGCGTCAACTTTTCGATTTAATAATTTGAAGGAAAAAAGATAAATTTTCATATCGTTAAAAACTGCATCAAAAACTTAAAACCGTAGGATTTCCTCCTGAACCGAAAGGTTAAAACTTTAAAAGAAGAAAAACAAAATAAGACGCACCTTTAAATCAAAATTTCACCCTTCAAGAAATAAACATTCTACCCCTGGGATAATCACGATATTTATAAAAAAACAAATAGCTGCATTATATAATAAGTTATCAGCTTTATATGCAATTCTAAATTCTTTTGTTGCATTAAACATTACAGAATAATAAACATTCGTGATACCACGAATATAAATATCAAAATATTCTTTGGTTCCTTCAATCATATTCCAGTTATCATCACATTTACTTTCAATTCAAAAATACACATCTGGTTGAGAATATCTAGCATGTATATCAGCTTTATAAATTTTAGAAGTTAATTCTAATTTTATTGTGTTATTTTGTATGTTTGGTTTAAATATGGTATAATTATTTGAATTATCAATTTCAATATTTGAAGCAATTGGATCAAATTTAAAGTAGGAGAAAGACAATCAAACAGTAATGGAGCTATTAAAAAATATTGCATCATTTATTAAGGATGAAAATCCTTCGTATTCAAAGGTGAAAACTTTTTTTTTAAATCTCTGTCTCATAGATAGCCATTTCCAATCTACTTTATCTTTAAATTCTTCTCTAAAATCTTCTGATATTTTTTGATATTCTGTTATATTACGCCAATTGACTTTATCTTGAAATTCTCTTATAAAATCTTCACTCAATTTTTGATTTATAGATATCCATTTCCAATCAACTTTATCTTGAAATTCTCTAATAAAATCTTCAGATAATTTCTATCTCCTAGATATCCATTCCCAATCTACTTTATCTTTAAATTCTCTAATAAAATTTTCTGATAATTTCTGATATCTAGAAATTAAATTCCAATCTACTTTATCTTGAAATTCTCTTATAAAATCTTCAGATAATTTTTGTTCTTCAGATATACATTCCCAATTTACCTCATCTTGAAATTCTCTTATAAAATCTTCTGATAATTCCTGATTCCATGATATAACTTTCCAATTGACTTTATCTTTAATTATCATGGATTGAAGTTCGCCCATTTATTTAGGAGGAAAATTCACATTCATCTTCATCTTCATCGATTTTATCTTGAAATTCTCTAACAAAATCTTCACTTAATTTTTGATATTTCGATATAATTCTCCAATCAACTTTATCTTGAAATTCTCTTATAAAATCTTCACTTAATTTTTGATATTTTGATATAATTCTCCAATCAACTTTATCTTGAAATTCTCTTATAAAATCTTCACTTAATGTTAGATATTCTGATATATAATCCCAATCAAGTTTATCTTGAAATTCTCTTATAAATTTTTCACTTAATGTTTGATATCTAGTTATATAAGCCAAATTGTTGAATTTATCTTGAAATTCTCTAACAAAATCTTCACTTAATTTCTGACTATATTGTATAGAGTCCCAATTAACTTTATCTTGAAATTCTCTTATAAATTTTTCACTTAATGTTTGATGCCAAGATATATTTCTCCAATTTACCTCATTTTGAAATTCTCTTATAAAATCTTCACTTAATGTTTGTCTAGATATACATTTCCAATTAACTTTATCTTTAAATTCTCTTATAAATTTTTCACTTAATGTTTGTCTAGATATACATTCCCAATCTACTTTTTCTTTAACCCTCTGAGCGTTTCACACGTATTTCTACGTCGACCTTGGAC
>BGPR01005081.1:57699-99705 GCA_013235015.1 Araneus ventricosus
AAGAAATGTGTTTTGACGATGAAAAAAACGTATATTTTTATGAAAGGTGTGAGATTGATAAATATTTAAAAAAGCGATATAAAGGTAGATTAAGTTATTTTAAGCATTTTAAAAGAAAACACAACTTGATTTTTACTGATGAAGCGAATGAAATGTTTTTAAAATTTTTAGACTTTGTGTATTTTTTAAAAATAAATTACTGTTATTTTATGAAGAAAATTTGCGATTTGTATAATATTCCAAACACTTTAAATCAAAGGACAAATGTTAAAAATGAAAAAATCTGGAATGACTTGAACCGAAACCCTTTAACCGAAACCCTTAACCGAAAGGCTTTCACCTTTTAAAAATGTAACGTAATAAATGGAGGTGTCAAAAACTTGTACACGTTGTTATATTGTAAAACCATTAGATGATTTTTATAAAAATCGTAATTATTATCAATCTCATTGCAAAACTTGTAAATCTGAATATTATAATGTAAAATATGAATGTTTATGTGGTAAAACCTATACAATGTTACATAAAAAAAGACATGAAAGTTCCAGTTATCATATGAAGCGTGTGAAGACAAAGTCCTTTAAAAATTATTCCCTAATAAATGGAGGTACAACTGAAGTCAAAGACTATCGGCGAACTTAGAAAAATTGTAAAACAATTGAAAATAAAACAACCTAGGGGTTTTAAGAAAGTTGAATTGATTAGATTAATAAGGAAATACACTAAAGAAACAGGAGAATATAAACATGTTTTAGTAGATTTATTAAACTTGGATAAAAACGTTTATTTGAGTATACATAAAATACCAGAAATATTTGATTCTTTTAGTTTAAAATTTGATGAAGACGAAATTAAAGATCTTGAAAAGTTATTTACATTGGAAGAAGATATAAAATGTCATATATGTGGTAAATATTACAAAATTGAAGATAAAGAAGAACATATAAAAAAAGACTTAATGATTAAAAGATCAAAAAAGAAGAGAAAATGTATTATTTGTGGTGAATATTATAACATAGCACATTTAAATAATCACATATCAAGTCGAAAACATAAAAGAGCATTATTAAATGAAGGAAATGAAGAAATTACAGAATATGAAACTGCTTATGAATCTAGATTAAGATCGTATAGAATTAATAATCATAATAATATTAAAATCCCTCTAGATTTTTTAGAAGAGAAAAGAAAGGTTGTAATAGATAAAATAGGACAAATTTTGAATGAATTTAATGGAATAAAGGTGAATTTAAAATTGTGTGTGTGTTTTGTTTGTATAGATTAGATGAAGAAATTCAGGAATTTACATTCAAAACTGAGAATCAAATTATATTAAGATCTAATGATTTACACACTTTTTATGGCAATGCTATTGACAAATTAATAAATGAATCTGATGAATTTGTATCAAAAGGATCAGGTTGGAGTCTTGAAGAAATTAGATTTTTGGAATTGAGAATAAATAAGTATCAACCTTTGAGAGGATCAAGTTATATTGATTTACATGAAAAAATTAAATCTAAACAAGCTATAATAAATGTTAAAAATAAAGATAATAAATGCTTTATGTGGTCTATATTATCAGCGATTCATCCTGTAAAAAAAGATCCTCAAAGAGTGTCAAAATATGAACAATTTAAAAATGAATTAAATTTTAAAGGAATTGATTTCCCTGTTTCATTAGATAATATTAAAAAATTTGAAAAACTAAATAATATATCTGTAAATGTTTATAGTTATAACAGTTCAATCTATCCACTTAGAATAACAAACAATAAATTGCAAAATCATGTAAACTTGTTTTATATGAAAGATGAACAAAATGATCATTATTGTTGGATTAAAAATATAAATAAATTGATCAGATACCAAGTGATTGATATTCAAATATTTTTATGTGATAGATGTTTAAATTATTTTTATTCCGAGGAAAAATTAACGATACATGAAGAATACTGTAAAAAGAAGGAAGCTGTCACAATTAATATGCCAAAAAAAGGTGAAGTTATTCAATTTAAAAATTATAATCATAAAATGAGAAATCCATTTACTATATATGGAGATTTTGAATGTCTTTTACATAAAATAGACATATGTGAACCAGATCAAACTAAATCGTATACTATGAAATATCAGAAACATGAATCTGATACTTTTTGCTATTATGTCAAATATGAAAATGAAGATTTTAAACCTCCTATTCATTATAGAGGATCTGATGCAATAAAAAAATTTATATCTATGTTAACAGAGGATACTCTTGAAATTGAAAAATTTATAAAAGCAAAAACCAAAAAATATGAAAGTATTAAATCAATGATAGATTTCGATAAAAATCATTACAAAAGAACTAATATTTGTCATATATGTGAAAATGAGATCTTAAAGGATTCTCCTGATGATGAAAATAAAAAAGTAATTGATCACTGTCACTTAACTGGAAAATATAGAGGTCCAGCTCATAATATTTGTAATTTAAATTATAAAATTCCAAAATTTATTCCAGTAAAAATCCATAATTTAACAGGTTATGATTCTCATTTATTTATAAAAGAGCTTGGATTTGATACATCAAAAATAGATACTATACCTAATACTGAAGAAAAATATATATCTTTCAGCAAAAGAATAGGAGGAATGAAATTGAGATTTATTGATTCATTTAAATTTATGTCATCCAGTTTAGATGATTTATCAAAAAACTTGAGAAAGATGCCGGAAAATGAGTTGAGTAAGTATCCACCAAAAATAAGACAAATGAAATATATTAATTACTTAAAATCAAAATTTAGAGAAACATCATTGGATTTTCCTGATGATAAATTAGATCTCATTACAAGAAAAGGTGTATATCCGTATGATTATATGAATTCTAAAGATAAATACGAAGAAACAAAATTACCTGCAAAAGATAAATTTTATAATGGATTGAATGAATGTCATATAACTGATGAAGAATATCAACATGCTCAACGTGTTTGGAAAGCATTTAATATAAAAAATTTAGGTGAGTATACAGATTTATATATCAAAACAGATGTATTAATTTTAACTGATGTATTTGAAAATTTTAGAGACGTTTGTTTAAAAACTTATAAATTAGATCCAGATTGGTATTTTACTGCTCCTGATTTATCTTGGGATGCAATGTTAAAAATGACAAACTTTAAATTATATTTATTAGATGATTATGATATGATTCTTATGTTAGAAAAAGGTTTAAGAGGTGGAGTTTCACAATGTTGTAATAGATATGGAAAAGCAAATAATAAATATATGAAAAATTATGATAAAAGCAAAGAGTCCAATTATTTAATGTATTTAGATGCTAATAACTTATATGGATGGGCAATGAGCCAATATTTACCATACGGCGAATTTGAATGGTGTGACGATGAAATAAACCGAAAGGTTTCAACTTTAAAAGATGATTCAGAGACTGGATATATATTTGAAATTAGTTTAAAATATCCAAAATAATTACATGATTATCATTCAGATTTACCATTATGTCCTGAAAATAGAATTCCTGAAAATTCTAAACAAGGTAAATACGATATACGATATAGAGAAATATGTTGTTCATTATAGAAGTTTAAAACAATATTTGAAAATGGGTTTAGAAGTTGTAAAAGTGCATAGAATATTGAAATTCAAACAATCGAATTGGTTGAAAAAATATATAGATTTAAACACTGAAATGAGAAAAAAAGCAACTAATGATTTCGAGAAAGATTTTTATAAATTGATGAATAACTCAGTATTTGGGAAAACTATGGAAAACATTAGAAAACGAATAGATGTAAGATTATGTTGTAATTATGATCAAGTTAAAAAATTAATTGCTAAACCTAATTTTAAAAGTCGAACTATTTTTGATGAAAATTTGGTTGCTGTTCATATGAAAAAGACAAAAATACTTTTTAATAAACCAATCTATGTTGGAATGAGTATATTAGATTTATCTAAATATTTAATGTATGATTTCCATTATAATGTAATGAAACCAAGATATAAGAATAATATCAAATTACTATATATGGATACAGATAGTTTCATATTTGATATTAAAACAGATGATTTTTATGAAGATATGAAATCTATGATTGATTACTTTGATACATCTGATTATCAAGAAAATAATCGATATAATATGCTTAGATGTAATAAAAAAGTATTGGGTAAAATGAAAGATGAAAATAGTGGTGTGATTATGGAAGAATTTGTAGGTTTAAGAAGTAAAATGTATGCAAAAAAACTAGAAGGACAGAGTGTTGAAGAATACAATAATAATGAAGAAGATAAAGAAAAACATATAAAAATTGAAACAAAAAAATCAAAAGGAGTTAAAAAATCTGTAGTTAAAAATAGAATATCATTTGATGATTATAAAAAATGTTTATTAAATAAAATTCCTCAATATAGGACACAGAATTTAATTAGAAGTACGAAACATGAGCTGTATTCAATTCAAATAAATAAAATAGCTTTATCAGCAAAAGACGATAAAAGATATATTTTAGAAGATGGAATTCACACTCTAGCGTTGGGTCATTATAAAACGATAGATTCTTAAAAAATAACTTTTAATAAATGGATGACTTGTTAGGTGATATCATAGCTTTAGGTTTTACAAACGAAGATAATTGTGAAAGAATTCGTTATTTGTGCTATTATTGTGATTTTTTGTTTGACCTGTACGAAACATATAAATATGATGATATCAAAAATAAATTAACAGAAAGTTTTGAAGAAATGACTGAATTAAGTGAAAAGGAAGCAAATGAAGATATTAAATTGAATGGATTGGGTGTTTTATATACTATCCAAAAAAATTTATTTTGTTGGTAAAATGTTTTATAAGACGTAAGTCTTTCGACTTATAAAAATAGTTCTAAATAAAATGGATGAAGCTCTAAACGATATTAGATGGATCATCAGTACTAATCATAAAATTTATTTTGAAAGTCCATTAGGTGAAAAAATATGTTCAATAGCTAGATTTTGTCAAGATTTACTTCCATTATATAAAGAATATGAATATCCTGAACTTTTAAATTTAATGCATGCATATATAATACAGCTTGAAAAATTAGTCGATTCCCTTGAAAATAATAAAGTGAAAAAAATAACTATAAAATCTCTATTTAAAGTAAAAGATGAATTGCTGAAAAAATTATTTATAAGACGTAAGTCTTTCGACTTATAAAAAATATTTATTAATAAATGGAAGCTTTCAATAGACTTAAACCACTTGTAACATATAGATTAAAAGATTTAAAGACAGGTGAATATGCTCTATTATCTTTGAAAAAAATTCAATCTATGAAATATGGATATATAGTTATTGCAAAATTACAAGTTGAAGGACAAGAAAAAGAATATTTTCTCCCTAAACATAAATCAAACATATCTGATGAAACAATTGATAATATCAGTGAAGGTTAATATATTTTCGGTTATAGAGGTAAGATTGATGGTAAATATGACGATTGCTATATAAAAGAACTTTCTTAAGGTGACAGCCTTTCCTGCTTAATTTCTTTTTTATTATTTTTTATATTTTTTAATGATAATGTGTGATTATCCCAGGGGTAGAATGTTTATTTCTTAAAGGGTGAAATTTTGATTTAAAGGGTGAAATCCTTCGATTTTGATTTAAAGGGTGAAATCCTTCGATTTTGATTTAAAGGTGCGTCTTATTTTGTTTTTTCTTCTTTTAAAGTTTTAACCTTTCGGTTCAGGAGGAAATCCTACGGTTTTAAGTTTTTGATGCAGTTTTTAACGATATGAAAATTTATCTTTTTTCCTCCAAATTATTAAATCGAAAAGTTGACGCTTTTCACCTTTTACTTTCAAATATTTTTTAGCTCTTTTGCCTTGGCTAATTTTAAAAATAATTTTGGTGAAAATATTACTTTCAATTATTTTTAGTTAATGATCTCTTTTTCAATTATAAAATCATTTTTGTGTTAAAATTTAAGGTGCGCTCGTACGTGATACTGTTTTTCCTGTGTCATAAAAAAGAGGTTTTACACGTTTTTTTAGCTATAATATTACGTTTTTGTGTGATTATATTAAGTGCGCTCGTACGGGTATATATATACTACTAAGATCAAAGGTATTCAAGTTCTTAACTCATGT
This sequence comes from Araneus ventricosus, assembly GCA_013235015.1. Taxonomy (NCBI): domain Eukaryota; kingdom Metazoa; phylum Arthropoda; class Arachnida; order Araneae; family Araneidae; genus Araneus; species Araneus ventricosus. The sequence goes on from BGPR01005081.1 coordinate 63,844, forward strand.
AGATTTTTTCTTTTTTTTTATGAAAAACCATTATCTAAGTCATTTGAAATCAGGTTTGCTGAATGTGAATAAAAAATTGCGAAATAAAAAAAGTACTTTTTATAAAAAAATACGTGCTCTTGAAGATGCTTCTCATATTTTTATATAATACTATCCTCATTCGGCCATCTGGTTTGGCCATCATTTCAAAAGCATTAATTTTGTTCTCTAAACTAGCTTTAATTAATTATGAATTTATTAAGTTTTGGTAAGTTGAAAGCGCAAATTGCTACTAAAGACCAAGAAATGAAGGGAAAAATACAAAAGGAAACAGTGCGCAGAAAATATATTAGTATTTAAACTAAATTTTGATCCTTAAACATAATGAAAATGCGTTTTTGGGGCTAATGAAGTTAATAAGTTAGACCTCTGCATTCAACAGTTAAAATTTTGATCAGAAAGACTTTCTAAAAAATATAAGAAATATTAAAGGTATTTTATTTACTTTGATAATGTATATTTCTAATTTAAATTACATTGATAATGTATTATTCAGTTAAATTTAAAGTACATTTTTATGCTAATTATTAAATATGATTAAATAAAATTAATGCTATAGATGTTTCCACACAAAAATTAGGAAAATTTCAATTTTTAATTCGAAATGCACAGCTACATATATGTATTTAGAAAAAATAAAAGTCATAGCAGCCATCTGAATCATTCCTCCACATTCAGAGTACACCGGATGCCAAATACAATCCTAAAATGTAAACTACCGTCTGCGCATAATGACACACACGGGAAAAATCTTTAGAATCAGTAAACTGTAAAATGAGATATTTAAGGGACGGAATTCTTGGCTAAAAAAACAAATACCTACGAATAATAAAAGCAAATGTATGTGCGCATTTTTTTGCGCTTTACAGCTCAGAACTAAAGTTACCAATTTTGGAACAGATATACTTTGAAAGATGGGAATGTGCAACCAGGAGAAGATTTTTTTGATTTTAAATAATTAAAAATTAAGAAAATTCAGTCGATTGGAAAGTGCACATATCAGCTAATTATAGTATATAAAGGAATAGTTTAATTTTATAACTGTAGATATTTTTACTGCGAAGATAAAGAAAATTACCTTTAGGGTAGACCGGGGCTAGTTGGGCATAGGGGCACGTTGGGTCAGTCGGATTATTTTAAATATTTTCCGATAGATAGCGCTGATACTCCAGCCAAGTATGTGTCATCCCCCCTTCCTTCTTTCCCGTAAAGGTCATTGGAATAGCAGCGTCTACTAACGAACTAGCTGGAATTTTCAAATTTTTGCCAAGGTGAGTAACTTTCCTTCCTTATAAATAATCTTCTTTTTCTATGTTTTTATATTACAATTTCCATTTTTACAAATAATATTCTGAAAGATAGCTGCTCATAGTTACTGTAGAGTATGTTTGTTTAATTAAATACTTTCAAAGTAAATTCCTACACCCATGGGAAACAAAAATGGCGAAATGGGGTAAGTTGGGCCACTTCGCATGGGGCACGTTCGGCCGGCTGCCCAACTTGCCCCATAGAATGTTGATCCTGTGGAAATGGCGAGCGAACGTGCCACGTAGTATCTCCAAAGCCTAATTGTGACGAATGAAGTCTCGAAATCAATTCATTTATGTAACCGTTCTCTCAATTTCATGTATAATTATTCTTTTTTAATTTCTTCTATATTCAAAGGAAAAAAGTATTGATAATGGTCAAAATTTGAAAATTGAAATCATATCAAATATCCAATTGTTATTAAAGGACAATAATTACGTTAAAATATTTTAAATTGAAATGGATATAAAATTTAAAGTTCAGTGTTAGTAATATTTTTTAAAGATTTTAAAATATTCTTTTAATTTTGAGATGGGATGCAAAACAGAATGCACTGTTATTATTTTACGATAAATTTAAAAATTGTATCTCAGTTCTTGTTGAGTAAAAATGCACCGGATTTGTATCTATAACCCAACTGTGTTATTTAAATTAATATTATTTATATTATTTTTTGAATTAATATTATTTATATTATTTTTTGAATTAATATTATTTATAGTATTCTTTAAATTAATATTATTTATAGTATTCTTTAAATTAATATTATTTATAGTATTATTTAAATTAATATTATAATTTATATTATTATAATATTATTATTATTTATCTGCCTTAAATAAAATAATATGGAAGAATTTTTTGCGATAATCACAACATGCTACTTTGTTTCTCTTGCAGGACTACCTGTTAAGATGGTTCGCCATTATGTTAGAAAATCGGATAGAGGGAATGCTTCTTCTTAAGCAATGAAAGCTGCTGTTTTAGAATTAAAGCTGTAATGATGAAAATTGTGACGACGAAGTCATTTAATTCTGTTTTCAACATAAAACATATTAATTTTGTAGTTTCAATCTCTTGGTTTTTTGCTTCACGTAATTTTACAATTTTATGGCTTCATCAAGGAATGGTGCATGAAAGAGATTTTCCTTTAGGATATCTTGTGTTATCGTTCGCAGAAAATGAAAAGTAAAATGTGACAAGATTTTTTTATGTTTCTTCAATTCTACCTTACCAGAATATTAAATACGTGATGTAGTCCAACTTACCCCGTGATGTGGCCCAACTTACCCCGTAGTCGGGGCAGGTTGGGCCACTCGACTTGGTATCAGTTTAAGCTTTTAAATTAATATTAATAGTTAATATTTTCAAATGTTATTATGGTGAATTATTCCTGAAGGTACACTGCTAGTGTTTGCATTAAAAAAAATTTTAGATGTTGAATTGTAATTTTTTAAAAATTCTTAGAAGGAAAAACGGCCCAACTAGCCCCGGTCTACCCTACTTATTAAAAGTCTAATGAAATTTATACTCATCCTTGGAATTTATCAACCATCTAAATAATTTTTACAGACATAAAATGCATCCCTTAGAAAATCTAATAAAAGAAATAAGATTAATTCAAATCTTTCAACTAAATATTTAACGTTCTTCAGCTACAAAATACTTTCTATTTTTCGTACCTAAAATGTCAATTGGAAATCCTAGCTGAAAATCAATAGATCCTAATAAAGCAAATAGTTTATAAAAGTTTCTTTACAGTGGAAATACTTGCAATTTAAGGATTTGATGGAACAATGAAATGTGTTTGATTTCATTACAACAGTGAAAAGTATTATAATATTCCAAAAATAACTTTAGGAAAAACATTTCATGACGTCTAAATTTCTACCATAGAAAAAAAAATTTTTTGAATTTTATAATGGCATAATAATTTTTGCCCTGGCTCGAAACCCGATTTTATCAAATAACCGTCGTGTAAGCGGCCATGTCGTGAGTTAAATCAGTAGGTGTCACATGCCATTCCGGCTGATGTGGTACGGAAGTTTCTAGAGGGGATGCCGGCTCAGGGGTAATCTGTGTCACCTCATAACGGTTCATTATTACGAGATCCTTCCCAAACCAGCCCTCGTGTTGCTACTGAACGGAACGTAAATATAACTAATGAATCACTAAAAAGACACCAACATTTTGCTTCATTTTTTATTAATTTAGAATGTAATCAAAATTTCGAAAAATATCTCTCCGATGTCCACATTTATTTTCTCCAAAATGTATTTTTGCCCTATTTGGTAACACTTACGCTCAATTGTCTGTCCTGCAAAGCGACAACACAGAGACAAAAACACATAAATACGTTCTTTTTCTTTCTTAGTAGCGAATCTTACTTTCCAAATTAAGTTTCTATGGTTAAAGTCTAAGTGACTGAACCTTTTGAAACTGCATAAATAATTTCGAAAAGAAGAATTGACGTTTCCTGTTTGTATGAATGTATACGCCTTACTTTAGAAAGTTTACCATTCGATTCCTTATTCATTTCTTCCTGTTTGAACATTTTTTACTTTCGAAATTCATTTTTATATATTTTTATGTGTTTTAAATATTATCGTTTCAACCTTCTGTTGATGCAATCGCTTGAGGCTGTTGCTTTCGTACGCTTAAAGATGTATTGTCATCGTTTTTGTCTAAATTTGCTGTTTTTGTCTTTACTTTTTTCTTTCTTTTTGTTTAATTTTAATTTTTGTTTAGTTTATCTAATTTTTCCTTACTTTAGAACGCATTTTCGAACAAAAATCGTATTTTTTAAATGTCATCTGGAAATCCATCTGTATTCTTCAATCAAAATGAGATTACACAATAAAATTAGATTTTTATTGAGAATCTCAAATCAAATGAGATTGCCCAAAAAAATCCTTCATTAAGTTATATATGTACTTTCATAGGGTTGATAAAAAACTGCCTCTATACAATAAACTAAAACAATATTTTTTTTCAATCTTCATTCCCATTATATTATTCTAAATTGCACACGAATTCATTTGTAAATTTTAATATAGTTTAGTATCTTTATATTGCAATTGTTATTCAAAGAGTTGCATTCATTATAAAAATATTTAGTATTTTGTATGAGTATATTTAGTATATAAACATTAGTAATCGATGCAGAATTTTTAAAAATAGATAAGTATTATAACAAATTCTATTCAAGTAAATATTACCATTAGTAAAAGGAATATCGCATCAATAATTTTTTTGTAAGTTTTCACAATTAAAGGACTTCCTAGAGAAATATATTTCTTTATCTTTGTATATTCAATGCAACTTGTCTAGTAAAAACAGCACATATTTCATTTAGATAACCTTGGATGGTAGTTAGATGGTATTTTCATTGTATTCGAAGAAAGGTTTTAAATAGCATATTTGAATATGTATAGTTATTTTATATTTCTTTCTAAGGGAAACACAAAGTACAGTCCCACATTTACACATATCCCACTGTACCCCCAAGGGAATTTGAAACAAATAGTAGCTTATTTCAGTACTAGACGGAATATCTTTACAATTAACAGAAAAATAAAAATAACTAAAACAGTTTCTCCAAATCATACGCAAGAAGTAAACTGAAAAGTGTCAAAAAATTCCAAAACCTATGTCAACTGATTAATAGCGAAATACTGAGTAGAATCATTTAACTTTTTGAAGAGCTTTTGAATTATCTTATTAAATAATACTTCTTTTTTTCTTTATTTACTTATGCTATACTTTTTATTATATTAAAATTGCCAAAATGAGAAATTCAGAAACTAAAAGAAATGTACAATAATCTGATAAGGATCTAAATATTCAAATGTAAATATTATGTTTGTTTTTCAAGAGCAAACTTGGGCATTTTTTATTCATTCGTGGGTTTCGATTGGCTTTATTAAATAAATTATTCTTAAATATATTTTTTTAATATACACGCTAGCAAATTATACCAACACCTGAAATTTCAAACTCCTTCTATAAACATTTTTTTTTACTAAAGAGAAATTTTTAATGTCATTTATTTTATTCTTTGGAATCTGCACTATTTTTAGAGTTTTTAAATTTGCTGAATGCAAATATTTCTATTTATAAAGAGAAAACCCGTTAATTCTAGCTTAAGCATAGTTCTGTACGCCAATTGACAGCGTAGACGATTTTCCATTTCTAGTATGATTCAAATGTTGTCAAATATGTTCAAATATTAAATATGAAATCAAAATCGTTTCCAATTTTTTAACGCAATATGAAATTTTACTAGGTAAATGCATTATAAAAATTTAACATAATAGAACTATGATACTCACCACTTTGCAAGTCTCAATGGAAAAATTATATTCCTGTGTTTATGAACGTAGTTTGAAAAAACTGTTTTTCTCACTGCAAGATCTTTATGTAATTTATCAGATGTTACCATTCATATTCCTCCTCATAAATTGGATTCGCAAAATTCGTCATAAAATTTGATGTCATTTTTAAATGCATTTCTATTTTCTATATGCTTCATGTTTCAAAAACCATCTGTTTAAATACTTTTATTGCATCATTGTTTGGTAGTTTTGGTATTCTTGCTTTAAATCTTTCCCTTTTACGGGATCAATTATTTGTGGCAAATAGAATCTAGCAAATAGAACTAGTTTTTCTCAGAATCGATTTGATTCTAATATTTTCCTTCTATATTTACACATTTCTTAAACTATCTTATTTCGAAAGCAAGCAGATGTTATTTCATAAAAATATTTGTTAAAGATATAAGCGAACAATATGTTTGTCAAATATACACGAGAAAACTTTACGTGCTATAACAAGAACAATACCCAGTAGACTGGAATATTTGAAATCTTTTTGTTTTTGAACCTACACACTTTAATAAACTTAATATTGGTCCAGAAAAGAATGAAATTAAAATAATAAGATTTTCCATTTAATATCTCGTAATAAATAATAATTATCTAATTATATATTTTTGCTTCGAGTTCCTTTTACGTTGCTTTTACTGCCTTGACATTCAGAAAGAGAAGTAGAAAGGATTCTATGAAGATTCATGAGATATATTTCAGGCCTAAATATGCTCTAACTAGCTGAAACACGGCGTTGCTCGGGATCCATACTTTTTCATATTCCCGCCTCCTTTTTTGCATACAAATATTATCACTAACTTTCCCAAGTAAACGTTAATCGGCATTGAATCCTATATTGTTGAATTAAAGTTTTCAAATCTTGCCTTTTTATTACCTTATAGCTGATAACCCGGCGCTGCTCGGGATACATATATTTTTATATGCCCGCCTACGGTTTTTCCAACAAATATTATCAGTAACCTTCCCCAAAAACGTAAATCTCCTTTGCATACTTTTTTTGTTGAATTAAAACTTCAAAATCTAGCTTTTTATTAGCGTATACTGTATGGTTTAAATGAAAACGCGAGAAGTTTGGAAAAAGAAAATTAATTCGAAACTTTTAAACAGTGTACCGTATGATAATTAATACAACTTTAAAATGAATAATTTTACTATACATAATTTTCCCGGCGTTGTTGATTAAAAATTGAAACTTAAAAAATCTTTAGAAAAGTAAAATATTAATAATATTTTACTTTCAAACATAAAAAAATAAAAAGACAAAAAATAGGGAGAAAAAATGGCAGAAAACGATTATTTTCCAATGATTATAAATTAAAACACGTTAGCATAATATGTTTTCTAGCAAAAGGAAAAATAAAACGAAATAAAAAAAATAAATTGAAATAATTGTAAAATGCAACAAGCTTTCTTTAATATGGCTAAAAAAATATAACATATGAAAACAAATAAATAAAAAATAAAATAAAATTGAGTAAAAAAATGCAAAACCCAACTTCCTTTAATATGGCATAAAGGCGAAAAATACGAATTAATTTTATTAGTTATTTTTTTATGTACACAATGATTCAGTAAGCGCCACTGCTCTTTTTAGTTATAACATTGTTTTCCTGCATGTCTGATTTTGTCATGATGTTCCTAATCCATGATGAAAGACTCTTCTCGCTTCCATCTGCAATTAAGCTTACTTTTTTATTAATGTTTGTTGCTGTTTTAATTTTTTCCTCTTCTTTCTGTATTTTATCTTTACTCTGAGAGGGATTTGTATAAATAATAATAATAATAATGTTTTGATTCCCATATACATCTGGTAGTTTCGACTTACGATAGAATCACTGAAGAATATACTTCGTTTCTGCAAATAGTAGCCTTGAAACAGTGACGTGCAGAACTGAATATTTAGATTTATTTATGAAATAATATGAAAAGTCCCTGAGAGCATAATGATTAATTGCTTACGTACCTGAAAATGGCAGCGCTATGTAGCTAAGCCTTATTACTTTAAAAAGTTCAGAAGCTTTAAAAATCGCTGAGTAATCTGCTGTTATTTATGCTTTAAAGTCGTAGATACGAAATGAGAATACATCTAGACGCTTTGTAAGAGGTTAAAGCATTATTTGAATGCGCCACTTGCCAAATCGATTAACTCCATAAAACAAAAAGTAGAGAAAAGTGATAGAATAGTATACATTTTTTTTTAAAAAATTCCATTCAAATTATAAATTCAAAGGAGAAATTGTCCGAAATTTAGAGTGCTTTTCTGTAGAAATTTTCTTTACTACTCTCTGTAGAATCGGACTGCTTTTTACTTTCTCCTATGTAGAGAGAAAGTATTGTAATCGTCAAAAAATTCGAACTCGAGAGTTTGACGAATCTCCACGTTTTAGACCTCCCCGAGACGGAAAAAAACACAATTTTGGAATTATATCTGTCTTTGTGTCTGTGAACACGATAACTCGAAAACTGTTAGAGCTACGGGGATGAAATTTGGTATGTGATCTTTACACATAATTTGTAGGTTTCTTTCAAATTTTCGACAAAATCCATCCAAGGAAGTCTGTCTGCCTGCTACGGTCATATGAACACTATAAATCAAAGACTTGAATAGCTAGATGGATAAAATTTGGTACACAGTTTTATTATCATAAATGTAGGTCCATATCAATGTTTGGACCAAATCCGTCGAAGGGTTGATGGTCTGTCGGACTGTATAATCGCATACTTGTAAAAATTATATATCCTAAACCCTTTGCCTTAGATATATAAAAATTGATATGACGGTTGCTAAAATTAATTATAGATCTGTGCCCAAATTTCGTTCCAATTGGTTAAAAAAAAGGCCTTCAAATTGCATATTCAATTTTTTAATCCTATTCTCCATGTGCATGCGTACTGGTAGCAATCTATGTGCACGCGGAAGGATTACGTCACTTTGTCCTTGAGTTGGGAAGAGAGGAAGTATGTGATAGATACTTTTTTAATCGTTACGCATCTCTTTGAATTTCATTCTTTACCTAAATATTTTGCAATCACTATAATCTACAGAGAAAAACCTTCTGATAGTCATTGAATTCTGGGTTACAGTAGGTTCGCGCTGGGAAGGCAAACAGCACCTTTTGGGGGAAGTTACGAGAAAGTTTAGGGGAGGCCTCTCCAGATGGTTAGACTTTTCTTTCTTTTTTTGACTGTCGTAAAACACTTGGCATCCTGTGAATTCGGTGTTGCTGAAACAACAATATCTGGTTCATCGGCCGAGACATTTTCATGGCATTTCACTTGAGAAGATGAAACATGTAACGGAAGTGATTTTTGGTTACATGGGCGTGTAGTGGGATTATATGTAGGAGGTTATGGTTGAGATGAAGTTTTGATACACTTACCTGCAAGAGTTTCTACTTTCTCAGCAACGGATAAGCGTTTAGACTGTTTCGTAATTCGAGCATCAGATGGAAATGTCAGTTCTTTTACTAATTGTTTTGCTTATAAATAGACAAGTTCCTTTCAATTTTTATCTGCTATATTCTTTTTTCAATCTGCCATTGAGGAAAGTAACGTGAATTTGCCGGATGAGACTGTTTACAGTTTAAACAATTTGGTTCTCCCTCACATTCTGTATCGGAATGATTAGGTAACGAACATCGACAACAAATCTGTTTTCCGCGACATTTAGATTTTGTGTGTCCAAACTTTTGGCACTGAAAGCAAAGTAAGGGAATATGCGGACGGACTTCGAGTCGAGGTAACTGAGTGCTATTAAAATGAGGATTAACTGCTTAGTTGCTATGATTTTCATGCCTTTTTTATTGTAATTCGTCTAACTTTTGTAACACCTTGGTCTGACAAACCTTCCATTATCTCAGATTCAGGGGTGCACAGCAAATCTGTATCGGAAATAACTCCACGACACGAATTGAGACTTTTATGAGGCACAACGGTAATTGGAATCTTCAGAAGTAATTTGGCTGCAAGGAAAGACTTCGTATGATGCTCGGAAATTGTCTCGATTAAGAGATCACTAGATCGAAGTTTACGAACATTTTTAGCTATCCGCCGATGCAATCGAGCCTTTTTTTATTTGCAGAAGGGAATATGCGTCGATATTTGCCATTGTCACAAACTGTAATAATCAGAAAATCAATGTAATTAGATATGCGATCAGTGTTTGGTTGCGAAACAGGTTCTAGACGAAGTTTCTTTTTACCCATACAAAGCAAATACGAAACTCGGGTCGCAACGGCACCACCCACCACGGAGCCCAACAAGGGAAGGCAGTTACCGGCTCTGGATTTTCCCAGCCTCGGTACTAACCATGGTGCTAGCCGAGATCTATACGCTCAGAGTCATCTCCAGGAACGTTGACCACCCTTAACGCCAAGCCCCAGAGAATGACCCTTTCGCTTGATCCCTAGCAGCCTATCCAAGTGGTTAGGATATTAGCCGAAATGATACACTGGTATGAACAGCGCACCACCCGTCTAATGGGTCGCCACGCACGGCGATCACGTTGGGTTTCAGTCTGTCCATGAGAAGCGGGAAGCAAACAGAGTGGCGATAGCTTCTCATAGAGAGCTCCCTCGCTTGACGTCGAGAGATGGAATGGATCAGCAGAAAACAGAAGGTGTAGATAAGGGTAAACATGAAGGGAGAATAGATTCTTGTGTACCTCGGGATTGGGTCACCCATACCCACCTAAGGAAGTTGAGCCCCTACGGGGAATCTTCATCGCCAACCGCTGAGACAATCGGCCATTCTTTGTTAATTATTTAATTGTTGTGTGTAGTAAAAAATATTAAATTTATGATAAAATCACATATTCTATGTCCATTCCTGGGTTTCAAGCTACTACTCTGCTAATTTTCATCCAAATCGGTTTGGGAAGTTTGTCCGTGGAAACGTAACAATCAGACAGATACACCTTCGCATTTATTATATTACTGGCGGCCTTCGGCGATCAGCTGGTTCGCCAATTTAAATTAGTTTTTATTTATATTAATTCCCCGTCGCTGTTTCACCCGCGACAACAGAGGAAAGATGGATAAAAAAGTGAATATTTAATTGTACTTAGTAGATAGTAAAATATATAAATGAGTAATTTAAAAATGCCAGCGATATAATACATCACATCATATGATATGATACATCACAGCTAATGAAACTTAAAAACTGCGTTTCAAATAAATATCACTCAATTAATCCATCACTCATCGTAGAATGATTAACGCTGAGTATGGTCTCGAAAGCCGCACCTACTGGATGCCCCGGGTAAACCAGTTGATGCCAGATTGGGTCGAAAAAGTGAGGTGGCAAAAAAATTTTGACATCTAAGAGACCCAAGAGTTCAGAGGGTAGAGAATAGAATCTAAAAATTTAATTTAAAAATTAGTTAGCTTTCATGGACACCATTGCTTTTCTACAATCCCTAGTTTCATGCAGCTAAAATGAAATAAAAATATAATATCTCTCTAAAAAAGTAGAGGTGCGACTGAGTTTCCTCTCACCCCCCGAATCGCCTCCACAGGTGTTAACTGTGAATGGGCATCATTTCTACCTAGATCTCAAGCTCCCCTAACTTTCCAGTCCTATAAATAGAACTGTGACATTGAGGATCCGTGAGGTTTGCTCACGTTTCCTGTTTGGAAACATTTTTTAAAAAATATTTAAAATTAAACAGAACGTCGCATGAAACTAACTTTGGTGTCATTGAAAAGCTACTTTTTGCACTTTAAGATTATGTTAAAATGATTTTTGTGCCATAATATGCTCTGAAGTTATTGCGGTAAAACGTTAAAATTTGAGGTAAGTTTTAATTAATTAAAATTCTAAGAAAAATTTTGAAAAATCCTTTCTTAATGAGCACCTACAATCCAAAAAGCAACAACCTGCCAAATTTGAAGTTTTGTTTTGATAAACGATCTTGAAGAATATATAACAAAAAATGACAACGATACAATTCGACAAAACGACTAACGAAAGCGAGAGCTCAGATTAGCTAGACTCCCTCTCGTGAGCACGAGTTTGGATGACAAAATAAACCCTTCTCCCCTCCAGTGCTATAAATAGAATTTTGACATTGGATCACTTTGAAGTCATGGCGGAGGAAAGCTTCACCTCGTATCTGCCAGAGGAAACGTTTGAACTGATAAAAAATAATTAAAAATCGAAGAAAAAAGATATTTTAACCGTTCTTGTTATAAATCAAGGGGGAAATCTCCAGTTATAACTGCAAAAAATTTGAAAGAGACAACAAAATTAGAACGCCGGATGCAGTAATTTAAGTCTCAAGAATATAAATATTTTGTTAAAACTTACTATTTTTTAAAAATTTCTCAAAATTCAAAAATTACGGTAGAGGTTCAAAACAAATTTCATAACGAAAATTGTTTGCTCTTTACGATGGTGTATCTAGTTTCTTCATACTATTCTCAGAAACGATACTCTGGAGAAATTAGTGCGAAAAATCAACCAGAACAACACAAAATATTAAATAAACATTTTCTATTTAAAATTTCTAAAACCCTTTCTTAGTGAGCACCTACTACCCAAAAAGCAACCACCTGCCACATTTCAAGTTTCTAGGCCCAAGTTTCTTTCCTTTTTGCCATAACATCGATATCATTCTTAATTTCTTGTTTAGAAAAAAGAGGCGACAAGGTGCCATCACAGTATTCACTTACAAAATCTCTTACTCTTGTATGCTCTTCAGATTCAGTTTCAACCTCATCTCTCGGAAAAAGATTTCTAAAAATGACATCAACCGTTTCCACCAAAGAAGTAGCTTTATTATCAGATTAATCCTTAACATCCTTCAGAATTGAAGGCTTTGTTATTTTCCTATTTGCGAGATTATAAGCTAATTGGAACGGATTTAAGCGGGTAATCTGCAAGAAAAGTTTCTAAGAACAAGATCTACTTTTTACATTTAATCATATATTTATATTTATCTTCCTCTGTCGTAGATTTCTCTTCTTATCTTTCTTTCTGTTGGTTGACGACATGTCTGGAAGCTCTCTCTAAGAGGCCGAGTTTTCTTGCGTTGGATCTCGATTTCTGTATCCCAGCACCAGGGGACTCTGAGCAGAGGTGAAGCAGTGGGCTTAAAGAATTTACAAGGGTTATGAATTACCGAAGTTAAACTAAGAACCCATCTCTCCAGATCACGTTTCAACGTGATTTATCCATCTCAGTTTCTGCCTCTATAAGGCAAGCCTGCACAACTTCCCCAATCAAAGCTGACGCCTGGTAAGTTGAACTTTTTTCTGAGTAGGAGCACTGTTCACGCCTTGAATACTAAAAGTAATGTAATTATGATCACTGAATACACTTCTGTGAACCTCCCAACTTCAAAATCTCGTAGCTTTTTTCGTTCCTGGATTCCAAAGTTGGAGGAGATGATGAGTCATTCCAGTCAAGGAGATTTCTATTTAAAATCAATTCAATCAGAGGATCGCCTTCATGTTGATGCCGAAGATTTCATAATTCGGGGCCCCATAGAGAACTCCGAATGTTAGCATCCCCCGCAATGATAACCTTATGAGATCTAAGTTTCTCTAAGGCATCTTCAAGTTCCCGGACCAGCTGATTCTTATTGCTTGAAGGAGGGAAGTACATAGATACAATTTTAAACATATCTGCACCAACCGCCAATTCTACTGCCACCAGATTGTTCCCGATATGCCGTGTAATCATAGAAATCTCTTTATTCCGTACGGCAAAGAGTACTTTCCAAGTTTTGCTGCAGCCACACGCCGATTTAAAAGGGAGACCATATGCTTCAGCATTAAAGAGATATGGTTCCGGGAGGAGGTACACATTTGGAACTTGTCCAGGAAAAATGTGTGGCAATTCCTGCGTGACTTTTTGAGAGCGTCCTAAATTGCCTTGAAAGAAAGCCCACAAAAACAAAGAAGATTGCTTAGAAGGCATAATTAGTGAGTTTCTTAATTTCATCCCGTTCCCTTAAGTATAAGGGACATTTTTACGAGGTATCCACATGATGTGTTTTAAGATAGACATTATTTCTAATCTTCTTGTTAAAATCCCTGCAATTTCTACAAATAGCTGGGTCTTCGTGCATTCCGTGTGTGGATGAATTTCAAGGCAACGGGAGTAAAAGTCAGCAGTTTCCCCACAATTCTTTCGGATGTGCCTAAATTTGTGACACTTATAGCACCAAGTGGGTTCAATATACTTTCTAAACTTAAACGACCCGAACCCGCAGTACAGTTTGTTAGCCCCTGGAATAGCCTGCAAAATGTTTGGGTCCATCATCATTACCCAGTGCTGAAAAGTACCTCTTCCATTCCTGCGAAAGAGTACTTTCATTCCACCATCCAGAAGACTGTTATTTTCCTCATTTCAGTTATGATGTTTTCCTCTTCCACCTCTCTCTGGTCAGTTGTTTTCGGTACATCACAGAGTAGAGTTTGGGGGTTCCTGCGCCTTGGTCTGATGTGTTAAGATGTTTTAAGTTTATTTATTTATTTACAGAAAAGCACACTACAGAGAAAACTCCATTTACAGAGTGATATAAACACGCAACAAACAAAAAAAAACAAAAGCCACCAAGTGTGAACAAAAAAATGCACTAGAAAACAAAAAGTTGAACACAGAGAATACACAAAATCATAAAACTTTTTCAAACGTATAAATAATTAAAAACGAAAACACATAATCACAAAAGCACTAAAACACACAATGATACTAAAAGTCTTTTTAAAACATTAAAAGACCATTTCCAAAAGGCAAGGGTTAAAAAGTCAAATCACGCAAGTACCGAGTCTTCTAAAAACACATCAGGAGTTTAAAAGTTTAAAACGTAAATACACACTTGAGATAAAAATAAATTGCAACGCTTAAGATAAAAATAAATTCAAACACGGCGCCAAAAACAGAGTACAAAAATTAAAACCTATAAAAGATATTAAAAGAATGGTCGATTACATAAGAACACAGAAAATCAAAATGCATAAAAATCTAAAATGTTGTAAAGGCAAAATAATACACATCATGTATTTAAAAGCTGTAAACATTTCGATTTAAAAGAGCAAAGAGACATATTAAAACTGTCAAGTTCATCAGAGAACTTGTTAAAAAAATTTATAAAACCTATATAACGAGAACCTGTTAATATAATTAAATTTTGAATATGCATTTGGAAAGGATCTTTGGTTCCTTAAAAATCTGGCAGGTACAGCGAAATCTATAGAGCTCAATATATTTTTACAATCAATTGAACCATTAATAACTTTGTAGAAGAAAAGAACGCAAGAAACATCTCGTCTGGAGCATAAACTGGGCATATTAAAAATATTACGTAGGAGTTACCGTGTTTATTGATTTCTTCCTCCAATTTTTTAGCCATTTCCGAAGTTTCAGCCCTGAGAA
The DNA here is from genome assembly GCA_013235015.1 of Araneus ventricosus. Lineage (NCBI taxonomy): Eukaryota > Metazoa > Arthropoda > Arachnida > Araneae > Araneidae > Araneus > Araneus ventricosus. The sequence goes on from BGPR01005081.1 coordinate 78,960, forward strand.
TAACCCTTTACCATCTGCTGGTTGACAAGTCAATACCTTAACTCTGTGATGTCTCTCCTCTTTCCCATGACGGCGGGCCAGACCACCCTAGCTGAAGTCCCCGAAGGAACGACACAAGATGAGCGTAAGTGGGTGATAAATCTGTCAAACTTACGCAAGCCTACAAGGGCCCAGCGGAGTGCGGTTTCTTTGGCACCCGCATGTAAGCAGGCAAAGACCTCCGGTTAAGACTTATCGCATCTAATCAACACCATGAAGGAAGGCACACGACTGCGGTTGGGTGATTTGCCCAGCTTCAGGACGAATCACCAGGAGGTAGATCATCAACCACTCCCCTGGCCTTTGAAGGTAAGATGTTTAAAAAGGGAGAAAAAGAAAGATAGAGAGGAAAAAGTAAAGTGACGGAGAGCTATCTCCGTCGTCTTGGATTGAAAACCCGAAAACGGAACTCATACGACGAAAGGGAGTTTTTGACACCATGTTAGCCGAAAGCATCTCGGCTGGAAAGTGCCCCTTTGGAGGACCATTTGCATTTATCGATCGTTCGTTAACCTCGGTAATTTATTCCGACCCTCGGTGTTTTCATAACTCGCCCTGAGTTATCTATTGACTTCTGAACTCTCATAGTTCACCGAACTTTCACGAGAGAACTGAATCTCAAAGTATTCTCAACTTTAGTAACTTCGACGTAGTCAAGTTACGTACTGTTCGTTGACTCTCGCCTTTTATATCCGGGACTTGGTTTATATATATAATAAATGTACATATATTGTAATATAGAAAATCAATCAAGATTTTAATTAAATTTTTAATGCTGGACTTGTGTGACTTCTTTAAGCCTGCTGATCATTGATCAAACCCCTATCAAACTAGGCCACGACATTACAACTGATAATTCTTTGAGAGTAAGACATTTTTCCAACTTTTTTTCCATCTTTGTCGACGACTCTTCTTCACTTACTGTAGGTTTAACAATAATAGTCGGAACACTAGGCCGAAGACTTTTTTGAACTGCTGTTTAACTGGTGGTCCAACCTGAGCTTCTCTCTGCTATTTGAGCTGACAGCCTAACCTGAACATCTCTCTATTTTTTGATCCAATTTAATTGGAATAGATTCATAATCTTCGTCTCAACTGGATTTACTACTCTCGCATATGTTTTCTGATTCGTTCCCATTTCAGTTCCTATGATCTGCATCCTAAATTAAAGATCACTATTTTGGTGATCAGTTTTAGACAATAATGATTTCAACTCCTCTGCGCGTTTCTCTTCTATATGATGCTTCAAAAGTATGGAATTTAATTCATCCCTTATAATAAATGTGTTACCTGTGTCAAACAAATGAACTGGGGTGCTAGGCACCTCTCCACCCTGTAATTGTACCAGAGTATCAGGAACAAAAACTTAGGGGGTTTTAGCCCAGAAGTCAGAAAAAACTACCTGGCTTTCTTCTTTTATCCCTACTATTCACTTACTTACTACTTCTAACACCTTTCCTATTCTTCCCTAATATCTCTAACTTATCCCTTTTTCTATCAGTAATTGTTCTTTTTCCAAAAGGTTTAACTTCTTCCATCTGCTCTTCTACCACCCCTTGCTCAAAATTTGCCAATGGTACAAGCTGATCTTTAAGAAAATATTGAATCAACTGAAGTTTTCTGGAGGGGGCTGGGGGGATTTGGAACTATTCACTCATTATTGATTTCAAGAGTATCTTTAGAAGAGCTAAAGATATATCATTTTCGGTATTGAGAGCCATATTCAAAATGTCTCTATTAACGGCCATAATGAAAAGAAGTGACAGGTTTTGCTCTTATTTTGATGGAAGATGAAGACAGTAACCACCCGCTCCTTTGAACAAAGTCCCTGGAGCCCAAGGAGGCAAAATTACAGGGACCTTTACCCAACTAGGCCGTCTCAACATGCCTGTCACGCACGATCCGGGGCCTCCTCCTGACCGCATTTTTTATCGCGTGACACGGATTCTTCTCCGGAGGATTTCTCGAAAGGGTCTATCCTAGCCAGTACCACGGTACCATACGTCGTCCATTCTATGAGCAAGGGTACACTGACAGGTACCTGTTACGCATTCTACTATAAAAGGATCCGTCCGGTGCACCGTCATCTAAGTTCTGGCGAAGGGCCCGAGTCACCCCTGGGAGTTCCCAAAAGTGGAGTCAGATGTTTGCCATTGAAGGCAGGTACACTCGACTTCCTCTTCCTTGTTTATGACAGCGGGACAGCCACCGTACTACGTGCAAATCAGCTTCCGTAGCACGGAATTTTACTGCTCCTATTTTTGATATTTTGGTGTGGCATTTAGGTAGGACTTAAGTAGTATATACGCGCAGGACTCTGAAACACTTCACTAACTAATCTGATGCAGCTTCCTACATAGTTTCCGGAGGGAAGGGTAGGAGAGAGGCTATCACGAATCGCGAGACGAGACAGACCATATGGAGCGCGAGTAAATTCATAGTCGGTCGCTAGCGAGAGCGGACGAGTGAAACGAAGGATAAATATTTTTACTTCATTCGGAAGGTTAGTTCGTGGCTACATCTTTGGAACTCGATAGCTAAAAAAAAGGGAGGCGAAAGGAGTGAAATGAAACCAGCAGGAGACAAACCACGCACTCCCAGAATAACATATAAAGTCTAACCGCTCTGCAAGGAAAACGAAACAGAAATCATTTGAAAATGCAAATCACGATAAGAGTTCGGGCAAAATAGTTTTGAAAGAAACATTACGACATAACAACATTACGACTTAGGACTTAAGCAATCGCAGATTGCTTGAGTCCTAAGTCCCCGTTCTCATACCACCGAATAATATAGATATTAAAATTTTGCACTGTCTTCAGCAGAGTTGAGACAACACCTCACATAGGACTAATCAAATTTTAAATTTTGAACTGTTATTAGTTTATGAGAAAGCAACTAAAAAATAGCAGTTAGCCGGTTACAAAATTGATATTCGCGACATGAGGACTTTGAAGCTTGATAAATTTAACGTGTGCCAGCCTCCATTATTCCACACGACAGTGTTTCGAGGGTTAAACGCCTAAATCCCTAAAGCATATATTTCCAAGACGATATTCCGAAATGCAACGATATGGGGAAATGCAACACTACCGCCCTTGGTTTTTTGTTACCTGAAGAAAATATCCAAATAAAAAGAACTACCCTCCCAAAAAAGAAAATACTGAATTGGAAACGAACAACCAAGTGAAAGAAAATATTGAATTGGAGCAAACAATCGAGGTGAAAAGAAATCCTTGAAACGGAACAAACAACTACGAAAGAAAATTCAAATGCGACCTATGGAGGAATATACGAATGTGGAACTATAAAAACGAATAAACGAAAAACATATATGAGGTGCAGGGGAAGTTAAGTTTCCATTGCGGAAAAAACAATTCTTAAACACTTCTGGAAAATAAAAAGCAATATTACAATATCGAAAGCAAGCTAAGTGTCGAGAACTCCATAACGATTCTTAAAACACTTCTTGAAAAATTAAAATACCATTATTACAAGAAACAATATAACATCCAAGATTAAAATGCAGTAAATATCCAAGATTAGAAACAACCACTTCTTTTGTGCAAATCTAAAGAAACAGAGACCAAGAGTGGTGCTGATGTGTCGAGTACTCAAAAAAGGAAACAATAATCGCACTTCCAGGGGAGCTCATGAAACGGCGATAATTTCCCCTCGTTTTTTTAAAAATGTCTCACCATCAAAAGACAGTCCTAATCTTCTTAAATACGCCTTAGCCAACTATGATAAAAATCAGTGATTTACAAAAATTTCAATGTTAACTGAATAAAACGACTTCACACACAAAAAGGTATATGATTAGCAAAATACTTTTTTATCATAAAACTCGAGCAACAACGATAGAACACGACATATAATTTTGTTAAACTGTTCGAAAGTCAAGACGAAAGTTTAATATTAGCAAGCTAAAATTTACCTCTCACAGCAAAACGCACTCGAAAAGGAAAAATTAGACTTACCCATCGCAACAAGAGTCGATTACTCGAGATGATCTCCATACCTTTAACACTTTAACATCACACCGCCGTCTCTAGAGTTCATGTGGCTCCTATCTGGGTGGGTATAGATGTAGGTGGACTTTATTGAGTTGCAAAAAAAATACAGTAATAGAAGAATGACAATGAAGAATTGACAATACACAGTAGAATTAGAACATTAGTTAACACATAGAATTGACAACAAAATAAAGGAATATATGCAATATCTTGAGTAACACGGAGTGAATGAAGGAAAAATAATGAATGTAGATGGTGACGAACAACATGAGGAAGCTTACATCAATGCACAGGTTTTGAGGAGCGTATTAGAGATGGAGAGCCATTGCGTTTTAATTGTGAAATACAAGGAATAGGAAGATTACTATTAAAGATTTTTGAGAAGGGAAGGACTTAGTATATTCAGTGTATTGAATGCAGGATAAACTAGAGTTATTGTACAATGGCAGGTGGGTACTTATTACAGTCTCAAGGAAGCGAAATGTAATTTTTGGATGCTGGCTATACACTTGTGAATGATGTGGAAAACAACAGACCACCTCTAATTGTTATGATATCAGTGACAAAAGTTCCAAAATTTTGAATGGCAACAACTGCTTTTTTATTGAAATGTAACAACGCGTGTTTCATTAGAGTGTTGAGCATATTTCTTCAGGTTGTACGTTACATAACTCCAAATTAATTATTTTGTTCGCGTCCAAAACAACAATGATTGCAACTATTCTGTTTTTACATTTATACGTAACCTGTATATATGACTTTAACTATCAATCTTCAAACTTCCTTGCACTATTTCTAGAATATTTACTTTTCGAAGCCTCGTGTCATACTTGTTGGCATGCAAGGAATGTTTTCTCAGAAGCCTAAAAGAATAAAAAGGCAATATTAACTCATAAAATTGAGTTTCCCACCAGATATAAAATGAAAGTAAATATCATTTATTTTTTCAATTAGCTAGTTTTATGATACATAAATGTTTTATTCGATAAATTCAGTATATATAATCAACTGGATTCGTCTCCAATTGATTATTATAAACCAGTACTTCCGTCGGTCAAGACAAGCAAAATGAGGTCCTTGATGTTGTTGTGCGCTTTCTGCTTGTTTGCGATCGTTCAGGGTCAACTGATTTATCGAGACAAGATAAAAAACTATTACAAGTGCTGGACCCACATGAACTGCATTTCAGGTAAAAGATTTTCGAAATAACTGGCATGAATGTGTGAAAATGTAACTGTGCGTTGTTATTTCTGAAATGGAATTTTAATCTTGTGCATTTATCCTCTTGAGATACCGCATCTATTTTAATGGACATTTGTGTTTTATTTACAAAAAAATTGCTATACATTCAAAACTCTTAAATCCCGCTGTCCAATGCTTAGGATAGTTCCGTACTGTCATCTATTAAGTGTATTGTTGCGAATCTGTAAAGTCCATTCCCTGCAATGTTTGTATCGTGGCGGGAAATAGACATTTACAGAGATTCGTATTTGCTTCCAGGCAATGACCCCTGATCCTGGCAACAAACTTGGCGACTCTTTGGAGACAAAATGAAGGTTCTAGAATATCAAAGAATTTTCATGATATCTCTATTAGGAATTTCGATATCTAGATTTATATAGAAAATTCCATATGACATCACGCCTGGTAGGAATAACTGTAAATACCGAAGGAGCCCAACGCGGGGATCGACTTGAAATTTCTTTGGAGTGCGAACACCTTTGGAATCTCTCTTTGGAGTTTATCCGCAGTGCGAGCTACTATGCTGATAGAAGCCCGAGCTGTACTGAAAGTGCTGTTGCTGTTGTTATTGGTGATTTTCTGTCTGTTTGAGCTGTTAATTTGTACAAGCGCTATTTCTCTTATCATCTCTGCCTCCTGTTCTCCGGAATATTCTTAAATAAAGCGTCGTTCTCTATTATTCGGCTTGTGGCACTGTCTACAACGTAAAGCACCCAGCGATTTTCGTAACAATATATAATTAATTTCATTGGTTAATAATATAAATTTATTATATTAATTAATAAATTAATCACATATAGTTTTATATAATTCTATCACGAGTTTTAATCTCGATTCTTGTGCAAATTGGTAGAAAATCATATCTTTGGGTCTCAAGAGGTTATAATGTTGTGGATAAATGTTTTTCTTTACAATACATTCCGGAATAGGTTCAGGCCTTAAGAGAATATTAAATTAATCAGGACCTTAAAGTATTTTTCCTCTACAGAAAACTTATTCCATTTATGAATCTGCATGGATGTTTGGCCTCTGAAGAAATCATCCACCAGATTCTTACTTCTTATCATTGTCTGCTATTATTTTTAACTCCTCCACAATTTTTATTCCCTTTAGTAGTATTTTATTTATTTTACAATGTTAGTTACACTTGGAAGAATCATTGAAATTCATAACTATTCGGTAAATTTTTGCATTTGGCGAAAAAAAAGAAATCCGGAATTGTTGTAAAATCAGTTAAATTTGAGTTTAATTTTTATTTTCTCGAATTGGAAGTATACAAAGAGAAAGTATTGTAATCGTCGAAAAACTGCAACTCGAGATTTTGATGGATTTCCACGTTTCAGACCTCCAAACATAAACAATTTTGAAAAAAATTTTGGAATTATGTTTGTCTGTCACTGTGGCTGTCTGTCTGACACGATAACTCTAAAACAGTCTGAGCAAGACGAATGAAATTTAATATCTAATCTTTACACCACATTTGTAATTGTAAGTCAAATTTTAGACGAAATCCGTCTACGAGAAGTTTGTCTGTCTGTGTTCATATGAACGAGATAAATCAAAACTTAAATAGCTGGATAAATAAAATTAGGTACATAGTTTCATCATCAGAAATATAGCTCAGGAGCATCCGTCGAAATGTCGACTGTCTGTAGGTCTACACATTCGCATGCATTTGAATACAATGACTCCAAAATACAATGATTTAGAAATGTGAAATTAGTTATGAGGCCTTCCAACCATAATTGCAGATCTACATCAAATCAATCGGTCGAAAAAATGGCTTTCATAATGCATATGCGATATTCTTCATCATATTATGATGCACAAACACGCCCTATTGTGTACTGGCGTCCGCTGGGCGTATTTTGCTCCCGCTTGTATTGTTGTCTTTTCGTATTGCCGCTGTCTTCGATGGTAATTTAAATATGAGTACTCGTAGTGGTTCGGGCCTCACCGAGAATTCGCAGTGTTTATGCGGAAGGGGAGCACCTTTGTTAGGAAGGAAATAAGAAAGTCTATGGGAGACAATATTCGCTGGTTTTCTTCCTGACATATCAGTGTCAATTTAAATTTTTACAGTCCAATTTTTGCAATTTCTTGTTAGAAATTTTCAATAATAAAGTTTTTAACACAAATTTTCAAGCTGGCTTTATATTCTTCTCCTATTGGTTTCTGCTCCTCACGTTATTATGATTTTTGTTTTGACATCACAATTGTTCATAAATGAGGAAAATTTAAATAAAGTTACATTTAAGACAATAGTTTTCTGAATATTTTATATATATAGAGGGAGAGAGTATAAATCGCAAAATGAAAGAGTATAAAACGTGAAATGAAATGAACGTGAATGAAAAAAAATTGAAAGAATTTAAATAAATTAACAAATGAAGATATTTATAATCTAATATATCAAGAATTAAAAGAAATTGAAGACGATTTTAATAAGAATTTTAACTATAGACAGGTAGAAAACTTACTTACTTAATTCTTATTAATGATCTATATAAAGCAAGAATTAAAAATCGCCGAACAAACATCAAGAATACATAATAATTTACATGACTATCAACTTTAAAAATCCAATTTACTACCAATTTAAATTCAATGCAGTACTCCAAGAATTTACTGATCTTTTTCCAGTCAAAAATACTGAAGTTAACAAATGCTTTAAATATGATACAAATATCGGTAGAAGAATCTTCAACTACAATTCCTTCTGTAAAGACGTTGGGACCAATAGAAATAATATTCAATGCCTTTGTAATAGAGAAGAATATAATAAATGCATAGATCCTTTCCATAAACACTTTTTAACCGGTAACCTAGATATTATTGACAATAAAGAATTAAGGGAACTAATGCTCAAAGGTACAAAATTCCGTCCGATTTTCAAGATCCCCATTAATAACATTTGCAAAAGTTTTATTAATGATTTGGATAACTTTTTCCTTAAACTTGCCCCCAAATTCGATATACCAGTGCGATTCTTCACCAAATGGAAATGGTCAATATACTTCAACTTTAAACAGTTCATAAAAACAATTACAAAAAAGACAATCCTAATTATGACAAACATGACGACCGAAATATCAAGGATAAGATCAAAGCTCTCCAAGAACAATTCATCATTACCCTATTGATAAAGCGGCCGGCAACTTTGAAATTACCTGCAAAAAATTCTATCTCGAAATTTTAGACAAGGAATTAAAGTCATCAGAAACTTACAAACTCAATAAATCAAATATTATCACCATTAAGAAAAGAATTTCAGCTCTTAGCAAAAAAGTTAAATGCCATAATGCAAATAATAATCTACCATATATCGTTATATATTCAAAATTTCATAAACAGCCAATTAAATTTAGATAGATCACCTGCGGCACTAACACCTACATGAACAAACCTGGAACCATTTTTTCAAAACATCTTAATATCATCCTAAATCATATTGAGCAAGAAAGTATTACATGGATTATCAAAAACAATAACAAAGTAATTGAATTCCTTAATAATAACAAAATTTATGCAATAGAAACCTACGACTTTCAAGATCTTTTCACAAGTATTCCAATAAATAAATTGCAAGGGTTATTATTGAACTATTTCTATGATCTTAAAAATCTTTTTAAAATCCCACTAACTTTCTAGGAAGACCTCATCAACTACTGCATATTCAATAACTTTATCATTAACAGAGAATATATTTCCTGACAAATAAAAGGCATCCCACAAGGAGCAAATTTATCATCTTTACTAGCCAAACTCTTTCTTCATTTCTTCGAAAGAAATTTCGTTTTAAACCTTCATTCTGCCTTCCGATTTATCGACGACATTATAATTTTTAATTTTTAAGACTTCAGCTCTATTCAGAACATCTACACAGAAGAACTCAAACTAATTAAAACCAGCAACAATCCATCTCCAGCTATCTTTCTTGATTTATTCTTAGACACAAAAACGACTTAAAAATTGACATTCATGACAAAAGAAACGAATTCAAATTTAACGTTAATAAACTTGTTTTTTGGAACTCTAATATCTCATATAAAATCTACAAAAACACAATTATCAATCAACTTATAAGAATCAACAAAATTTGCAATAACACTAATTCTGCCAAAAAGCAAATCATGCTTTTAGGAAATAGCCTCAACATTAATAAAATTCCCCCCTCACTTTACGAACCTCTGATTAATGGCTTTAAGCTGTAAGTAAAGGATTGCTTATCAGAGAGAAGTATAATCTTCGCGGTAGGGTCCCTCAAGTCGATTATGTCTGATATTTTACCTCGAAAACGCAACTTTTAGGCATTTTTCACTGGTTTTTCATATTTTACTGATTTCTTCCACTATTTCTCTACGCTTTCTATCCTTATCGTTCTTCAATTTAATCTTCATCGTTCCCAACATACTACACTTCCCTGGCAACAGCCAAAGTTAAGCGCGAAAACTGTTACTCGATACTCTTTTCACACCCCTTCAACGCCAGTCTGTATCATGACCTTCCGCAAACACTGCCACGTCAACATCCGTCCTTCTGGTACGTAAATATTTATTTTTACTTTTCTCTAATTTTATCACTTCGTACTTTTGTTTTAATTATTCAAAACTCCTTTCTCTGTGTTTGGTATGGCATTAGGGATGAAAATCAGTGTTTTAGGCTTTACGGCGTAACTGATTGTAAGAAAATGTCAAACTTTTTATATTTAGCAATTCACAATAACTTCATCCCCTGAAGAAACGTTTTTGTGCTTTTATTGCGTTTTTCACTTCACGTTTTATACTCTTTCATTTTGCGATTTATACTCTATTTACCACAGCGCGTTTGGAATTGCAGCTTTTAGCGCATTCATTGTGTATGTGATATATTTATATATATTTTACCATCTGTTACTATTCGCATTTTTATCTTTACTCGGATATATTTTCAATTCGTTTTTTCATATCCTTTTGAATTTGATATGAATGTTTCTTATCTTATTTTATTGTTTTCTATTATGTTTTGCCTCTTTTATATATATTAATTAAATTTAATTTAAATTATAATTACCTATCGGCTTTGATGCAAGTAGGCTGGGAATCGGGTCTATAAAAATGGTTTCCAATTGTGCCCCGCACTTGCTAAGGCCTGATTGCTACGGCAACAACTGAGACTCTTTCATATCTTGGATTTTATTGACACTATCTTTCTATTTTATCACACACTATGATTATCTGCATATTCTGATGCAATGATTCCCTTTTTAATCTATATCTAGTTAGTGAGATTAACGACCAGAATTTACGTTAAAAAGTTTCATGTTTTTGTTCTTTTTAAATTTTTCCAAACTTTAAATTATTTAAATTTCTAAAATGCCATTTTAAATTCCATAACATTACATGGAATATTCTCAGTTTTTTTCCCACTTTCAAATTCTTTAAATAATATGTAATTTTACAGTATCCATACATGATCGACTGATTATTTAAGAAAAAAACGTCTGAATTTCTACTATAGAGAAACATTTTATTTTTTTAACTTTTCAGCTCGTTTTGAAATTTAAAAAAATCTAAACATCAGAGTGGTTTTCATATCATTCTTCTTTTTTCCCCCTCGCTGTCAGAATAACTGCAAATTTAATATTTTCGCTGTTTATAATTTATTCTAAAATATTTTTATAATTAAATATTTGGTCAGGGAAATTAAGTGCATCATATGGCAAAGGATAAGTTTCAGATCTCAGTTGATTTTATGCAATATAATTAATTCATCCTTACTATTGGAGCATAAAAATGTAGCTCTAGTATTTTAGATAAATTGTAATTTCATAGACAAATTGTTAATTTACTGAAAATGTATTACTATAATTTAAAAATAATATTTTTTAATTGTTTCAGATGGATCAATGGCTCGAAAAATGGAAAGTTGTCTCGATTTCTTGAAACCAAGGGAAAAGGTTCTAAGAGTTTTTCAAAGTTATTTTCTCAGTGCTAACTTTTTAAAATCAAAAATCTTCTGGAAGATCCGCATGAAATATAAAATCTCATTAACGAGCTGTGTTTTAAACTTTAATTTTTAGATTTTGTTTTTCTGAAGATGATTGGTCCTCAAGACTATTTTTAATAAGAAACTTCTCATGGAAAGATTATTATATTACAATTTGTTTGTTGACCTTATTAAGAAGACAAAATTTTACATAAATGAAATTCTTCCTACAGTTTCTGAATGGTCATTTTTTGTAATCTTGCGGTGAAAGAATGTGAACTCTATTCCGTCTTAAATTATTCTTTATTGTGGAGTGAATACAAGATTCAAAGATAATATGCATACAAATTATCTACCTGTACCCGTATCTGATCTACAATAATCTAGTTCTAGAAGAACTGGCGGCTTTATTCTTTTGAACAAAGCTTGCCTAATCCTTTTCCTATCCCCTGTCAGGAGCTTCCATTTCAGACCGAATGCAGCAGAAAAATCTGCTCTAATGGAATGCGACCCTCTGATCGCATTCTCTTTTCTCAGTTTTTCCCACCTGCTCTTCCTCGAAACCAAGACCCTGTTTAACTGTTGTGTAATATCTGTTCTATTTCTTGTCAGAAGATTTTATCCCAGCCGAGTGCTGCTGAAAATTTGCCGTTATATGCTTCTGAGAACTCCTTGTTTTCTCTCAGTTCTTCCCAACTATCGTTTCTTTGTAATCATGCCGTATTAAATAGAACTTAAGTAAAAAATTGCTGGTTCGCTTTATAATATTAAAACTTTATTTTTCTCATAAACGTATTTTTCTCCTTTCAAAATGCCATATTCTATCAAAACTGAATTCATGCAAATTCTGTTTCGAAATTAAACTTACATTTCTAACATAATTAAAGATTATATAATATAGATAATTCAATGGCACAAGACACTCTCCCACGTTTTCTATTACTTGACAGAAAATTTACCCGCAATACAAAATTAAAACAAGAACAAATACATTGAAGCTAAAGTCAATATTTATTCAAGAGTTCATTCGTTTAACAGGACTACTCGACAACCACATCGGATTTCATTTTCTTGCTCTGGAACATCGGCGTCACTAGGTAGAGTCTCTGGTGTTGTTTTGGTTTTCAGAGATAGTTCACTGTTCGGAACGTTGGCATGACTTGATGTTCTGGTGTAGTCTTTGCTTCCTGAGGCATTTCACTGAATTTGTAAACAGAACTAAGCTCGGAGGGATTAATTCTATGAACAGGTCGGATGATTTCACCATTGGCTATGCGTAGATTTGCAAAACGTTCCTCTTTGTCCTTTTCAGGAAGCAATTCACCCACCTGGGCTAAACACCAATTAATTTTGTTTGGGCTCTTTGATTCAACTAGGACAATTTCCACTAGAGAAATCATCCATCTTCTTGAAGCTTTCTTGGGACTTCTCAACATTTCTCCAAGATTTTGTTTTCATAAATGCTTTGGGAAATTTAACCGCAAGGTATGAAGGTAACGCACGCGTTTGAGTAAGTGCTGAGAGGCAATTGAATCTAAATCAATGGTTTCTTGTTAATTTTAAATCTTAAGTAAAGTGAGCACGCGTAAGAGGTTTAAATTCGTTGGTGTCGTTTGATAAATAGGTCAAAGGTCGCCAATTTACGGTCGCCTCACATTCAGTGAGCAACGTCAACATTTTTTCATTTGTGACACAGATTCTACACAAACACTTTCTAAGGACTTCCTTGACTCATCGCAACATTCTTTCCCAAACTCACCATATCATGAAGCTGATGGAGGGCTAAATAACCATTTCATTTTCAATAAAGCTTATTCTCTTTCCAGACCAATTATTTTGAGGCATTCGCTACTCCTGTAAAATTAGTACCATTTCTAGTATTATAGAGTAGAACATCTTCCTCTCCTTGCCCAAAATCTTCATAGTGCTTGCATGGGTGATTTTCCGGAAAGCGATGCAACTAGCTCCAGGTGGAATTCTCTGTAGAAGGCACTCGTGAAAAGGACTCTCCGCGCTTTGCTTCCTCCACGCAGGAGATGTTCAGCCAGATCCTAGCCAATTATTTCAAATGCTGTAACTCTATGTACTTTGTCAGGTGCTAAGGGGGCTGGATCCGGGTGAATATTTTTAGAGGTTAGCTTCTTGCATTGTACACATCGTCGCAGAAGTGCTCTAGCAACTTTCTGTCCCTTGGGAGTCCAGAAACTTTCTCTTAGCTATGCCAGTATCGTTAGCACTCCAGAATCATCAAAGATAGGTATATAAAATAAATCATTCTAAAATCGGTCGTCTGGTACAGGTGTCGGCACACTCTAGTCAAAAAAGTCAAAAATCAGCAGTACAATGATTAAGATTTCTTCTGCGAGCCAAATTTCTTTTCAAGAACCATGTTTTTAAGAGTCAGTTTAAAATAGCTACTAACATTAAATAAGAGCAGATATAGTAATTGTAATCTTATTTACTGACAAAAAATATTTTGTACATTAAAATTAAAATATGACAAAATGCGCGTTTAATGTGAACAATAACCTTGCATTTTCTTGAAAATTTGGATAAATCATGTTTGTATGTCATTATTTTGAATTTCAAGCAGGATTCCAGATTCTCATCAATAAGACGATTTCTCTATTTACTTTTGATACCGTTCATGCTCGTGAAAGATTATTCGTATGAATATGTAGAGACAAAGAGTGAAAGAACAGCAAATGCCAGTTTTTGTTTTAACTGATCATATGAATCAGGAATACTATCTTCATATGAATCAGGAATATGTCTTCATTCTGCAGGTTGCAGGTCTTTCAAATCAGACCACTTTTGCTGCGAAGTACGATTACATTGATGTTCCTCCAATTTTTCCATATCAGAATTAAGACGTTCAAATTTGGAGATCCCTAATAATTTGTTCTTTAACTCCAATAATTGTATTTTAAAAGATGAGTGTTAGTATGAAATGGAAAAAATTCTGTTACGTCTGCATTGAGAGTTTTTTAGAAACAAAAGCTAACGTCACTTTGTTATTTCTGAATTGCTGAAGCCTCTGCACAGAAGTTCCCTCATATTTAAGATTGTTTTTTTGAAATAGTAAATGTCAGTTACTAATTTAATTTCTTTGGAGATGTTTCAGCAAGCTTGGAAAATGAATTGATGTTTCTCTTCCAAACTCTTGAACAAAAATGGCTATTTGTTTCCGAATGAAATGACTTCTTCCAACATCAAATTATTTTTCTTTTCCCGTGTAATTTACGATTAATATGATATAGATAAGACATAACGTCTACCATTAAATAAAATTTTAGGGTCTACATATCGACTGTTAGTGCAGGATTGTCAAAACCCTTCTAAAAAAATGCTTTAATTTCTTATAATAAGGAATCAAAACGTTTCCTATTGAAAGAAAGCATACCATGTTATGCAGCAGCAGATCTGCGTATTCACTCTCCATTTCATATGAAAATTCTTTAATTTGCCTATGATAAACAGCTTTAGCTACAATTTTGTTGACAATCTTGATCACCAATTGCATAACATTTCAAATTTCTTCTGGAAAAATATGCGCAGAAGGTTCTTCTTGATGAATAATGTAATGGTAAAAAAGTAGCTCGTGATTAATTTTTTCTCTGCAAGATAGAAAAACAAATCCTTTCATCACTCCAGTCATACTTTTTACCGCATCTTTGAAACAATTTTATCGAGTGGAAAATTATCTTTATGCGTTCATTGAGAACATCTGCCTCATGAACTTTTAGTGGCAGTATTCCTGAAACTTCCTTTTTAGAACCCGAAGACAAATAATAGACAATAAATCGAACAAAAAGTGAAACTTTCTCAATTTCACTTACTTGTCATATTCGAAGACATTTTTACTGTTCTAGCACATAATGGTAACTCCGCAAAGTAGTCGAAATCGATTTGTGGCAGAGCCGCACTCAAGTGGCTACAGAGCCGCGGTTTGCCGATCACTGGTAGGACTATAGGACGTGTAAAGTTATCTGGATTTTCACTGGGAGAAAGTCTTATTTGTATTTTCAAAATGCGATTCTCTATTTAAAATTGTATCCTACTATTCTTACTTATTCAAAGGACAATTCAGACTGGATGATTTCTATCAGAGTGATTTCTGACTATTCAATCTCTTCACAAGAAATATCACTGGTAAAATTCTGAAAGATTTTCTTGATGTTGTTATACTATCTCTAAACATAAGTAGCCATCCGGAGAATTTTTGTGAAACTCGAAAAATACAAAATTTTTCTCCAAATGTCTCTTGGCTAGATTTTTCATCACTGTCCTTCGACGTTGCGGAAATGCGAACGAATATCTGATAATGGCTGAAGCTCTTCCTTTCCATAAAACCAGCAGGAGACACCTCAACTTGGAATCAGGAACCTCTGGATTTGGGGTTACTACTTTTAGCATCTCGACACATATATCGTTTTGACCTGGTTAATAGAAAACCAGTCCTTACATCATCTTTTTCTTCCGATCATTCAGTTCCTATTTTCTTTTATTTTCCGCGTATAGCTTCCAAGAGCAATATAAAAATGCTTGTAATTTCCTTATATGTTAATTGCAAAAGATTTATTTGCCTGTTTTTATATATCGTCAGTATATCTGCGGAATATTTGAGAATGATATATCAGTGTGAATTATTTTTTTCTGTGACTAACCTCATACGGAATAATGAACAACCTTAAAATATATGGCATCAATGGCAATGATTTTGATCTCAATCTCGAGCAAAAAAGTTTTAATTTCGAGCAAAAAAGTTTTAATTAATGGAAAAGCAATCACCTCATCAAAATGAAACAAAAAAAAGGCGACAGTTCACAAGTACAATAAAAATAATTCTTTCTTGATTCCTATAATCTGTTTTAAATAAAGCGTACATTTTTAGAGAAATAGGAAGTCTAAATTTTATACGGTCCTCCGGTACTATTAGTAATATTTAGTAAAATATTATTGTTATACTAACATTTTAAGGGAAAAAGATCCACTTTTCTACGACTAAAACTGACCAAGTTCTGAATCTTTGAGTTTTATTATTTTGAGACAATCATCCAGTGCTCTTTTGTTAGAGACACATCGATTTAGAGCTGGTCCTTGATTGGTCTTAAATCTTCTAAAATAGAGATATTCAAAGCTTCATAACCCAGTCAGTTTTAGTGTCTCAAGAATATTTTACTACATATGATTAAATGAACCGGGTGTCTGTATTAAAATTTAGACTTTGTAATTTTTTCATCAGTACATTTATTTGCCCAAATAATATAAAATATAATTCATTACACCATTTAAAGGCCTTTTCCCAATTGGAAGTATATGTCTATCCCTTATGGTTTAGAAATTAGCTATTGGGCTAAGTTTAGAGTGAACACCTCGTACATTTGTACCATGGAAATTTATTTTTCTCATTATTTATTTTAGGTTTTAGAGTTATACTTGGAACATCTTCAAGAAAATTACCACAAATTTCGAAATCATACAGTACCTGGTGCTCTAAGCGAGTACTGCGACACAGATGGTGATGAACAGGTTAGTTCATCTTTATTCATATTATATGTCTTGTTTCTTAAGTTTATGATAACGCTCGAATTGTTCTTGCATGAAATATCATGTATGGATGACACCAAATATAATGTTATGGCCTGTTAAATCATAATGTTTTATAATCCTCTAGACATACTTTGTTGTGTTTCTTGTGTAAATGTTATTGAATGATGATTTTGAGAATATAACGTCAATTCCGTGTATTCACTGTGTCATAGAGACGTTCGTTTTGGGAGGCGCAGCTCGTTTAATGAATCCCATTCGCTTATAAGATTTTGAGTTATAATGGAAAACAATTACCTAAAATATTCACTCTTGTAAGCCCTGCGATGCATATTTTCTTTAAGCGTTACTCGTGTGATGAACCTCTGACCTTGTAAACAGGTCTATTTTCTGGCTTACCCTCAACTTCAATCGCTACTTTTCCCCTTCTCTCATTCTACAGCACGCGACGGACTGTCCCTGAAAATAGGTAGTTCCTCTGTTTGCTTCCAGCTTCTCGTGGGTTCAAAATACTCCAAAACGGCGATGCTCTGTTGTTTCCGGTGCATTAATCGACTCATAGTGAGGCCACATAAGTGGTGAAACTACCAAAGATCGAAGATTTTCTGAGTCTTATCGTTAAGGGTCGCCAAGGTTAGTCTAAGCGTATAAGGTAAGTTCTCGACTGGCTATGCCCAGAGACGTTATCTGCCACATCTGACTAGGATCTTTGGTTGGGCTTCAGTCAGAATACAGATTCTTATTGAACCTTAGGCGAAAAATCCCTTGAATAAGCAGCGAATCGTTTCCATTTTTTCCAAACGTTTCCCTCTTTCATTATTATATGCATTTCGGCAAAACAAACTATTGTTTTTTTATCTGCTACCCTTTCCCTCGTTAAGAAGGTCATAACTGGCGGGATTGGGTCTGTAATATTAGCAAAACTATTGGGTTCTGGTGATTTTCTTGTTAAAGTTGAATCTCGAACACAAGCGCAACAAATGGTTAAATTAAAATCTCTTGAAATGACGAAATGCTCATTTCTAAAAGCGTTTTATTTAATGCAGAAGTATATTAAACGTTTGGAATGAGGATACAAAAATAGAATTATGAGATCAAGGTATAAAATTTGTGCAAAGATATAACATGCGTCACAACGACGGTATACACTTCCCTACAAAATGTCTTATTTTATTCTTTAAGACACCTATTGCTAATTATCTAAATTTGATTGTTCATAACGCCATTTTTCAGAACAGTACCATACTTTTAATCTATTAGTGAAAAGAATATTCAATCAAAAAGGCAATGTAATAACTTTTGTAAGTAATTTTTAGCAATACTTCACCTAAAGAAAAAAAGATAATACTTTTTAGCAGTACTCCACTTAAAGAACAGATGGAAAATGTGATAAATTCTCATTGAGTCAGTTTATAAATTGTTGGACAAAGCTTAGAAATAATTACGGCCGTGAAGTTCATTCCCTTGGAATGAACTAAGTCGTTTTATTCTGCAACTATTATATGTGAAATCAAAAGTGAATTCTTTACTAGAATTTCGTCTTTATTGTAACATTGCTTCAATTGAGCAAGTTTCCTTAGTCGCCTCCGTCGATTTCCTTATTGTCTGGTATATTCTTAGTTAAATCCAGAAACAAATACTGCAGGCACCTTTAAAATTTTATTGAGATTAATTCTATTGAAATATAAATATTTCATTACACTCCAAAATATCACGCATAAAAGTTTCATTTGGGCTCAGATTTTTTCTTTTATGCATTTCAGTGAATTTAATTCCTATATCTACTCGATTTCCCCTACTCATGCTCATTTTATATAATAGCAGGTCATGAATGCAAGTTTTGCTTCGATGCTCTTTCAATGCTCACAGGATGAAAGTATTCTCCTATTCCACACCTTACACATGTATAGACATCTGGTAGTGTGTGGATTCCATAAAATGATTACTCGATTCATTTGACTAAATTACTATTTTAATTTATGCTGCACAATATTACATCATGTCTATGTTGTGAAGGTATTTACAAATAAATCTGTATACAATTATTTATTAGACCAAGTTTATCTTATGACAGGGATGGCCCATCGTATGGTAAATGGTTTTTAAAAGATGAAAGCAGCTCTAATAGTTATTTTTACCTCTTTATAATGTGTCCGCGATTTTTCACTTAGGACTACGTAACTCCCATGGGCAGTGGCGGACTGGCTAGGTTGCCAGCTTGCCCGATGGCAAGTGGGCCCCTTAAACAGAAGACAATTTGGGCCCCCCAGAAAGTGTGGCAGAGAAGCAAAGAAGAACTCCTTCTCCAAAACACATAAACAAAATAGCCCTCTCCCCCAAAGTCCATGTTTTGGAGTTCGACACCCGTTTTTAGGGATTTACTGCCGTCGTAATTCGACCAGTCAAACAGCGGGTGGTCGAATATCCGCTCGTAAGAACGGCGTTCTGTCCACTTCCTTTGAACTTCCGATCATTTACAGATGTTTCACCAGCAAACCTTCGGTGCATTGAAACAGGGTATCTCTTCTGTGAAAATTCGAGTCGCAAAACTCATTAAGATATTTTGCTGGTTTCGGAAGCCCCCGGAGAGACGGAAGGAATTGCCTCCCTTTGTGCAGATAGACTGCGGTTCTTGTGAGAGATGGCTATAAGGTGGTTTTTTCTTACTTTTTTTGTAGTTTCATTTTACTGTCATAAATCTCACAAACAAGGGAACTCGCCTGTAGGAAAAGGTTTTCTTAACTAAAAGTGCGACTAGGGTGGGTGGGAGAAATTGTGCCCATTGAAGACACCAAATGACATTTATGACTCACGCTTTTCTGTATGCGTTTGCGTTTAGAAGAGTAAAAGTGGCCTGTCTTATTGGTCTGTCTTTCATGGAAAATAATTGGCGAGAAAAGTGTTATTTCTGCTTTTAGTAGGAAGAAAGTAAGGACATACGTAGCGTATCTTGAAAAAGAAAGGAAAAAAAAATTGAGAGGTAAGCTGAAATGATCATTTCTTTATTTTTACATTGCTTTTATAATATTAAATACTAATCGCATTTGACTACCAACCGACTCGTCTATCTTATTAATTGTCTTAATTTGATCATATCAACAAACTTTAAATTCGCCAACTTATTTAATTTTTGTTAAGTTGAAAGTCGGGGCCGGCCTTAAGCCGATTGGACCGATTGATCCAAATAGGGCCCCGCACCAGCGTGTTACAAAGAATGTAATCGAATTTATTCAAATTAAAATCAATTTTATTGTTTTTAACAAATTATTAAAAACATGTTTTTGTTGCATTACAGAAACATGATTTGTTTTAATATTTCTAAGAAAGTTTTGCAAATATAAATTACTAGCGGTTCACGATAAAATAAAATAAGATTTTTCAAATGTTCAGATGCGAAATCCCAGATAGCAATTTTAGTTTGCAGCAAGCTTGCCACAAATTTGTCATGACAAGAGTGCAAGTTTGCCACAAATTTGTCATGACAAGAGTGCAAGTCTGCCACAAATTTGTCATGACAAGTGTGCAAGCTTGCAGTAAGCTTGCAGCAAGTTAACGAAAGCTCTGAAGTCACCATGAAACGAACTTGCAGCAAGTTTGCCGTGTCAAACTCATTGCAAATTATAACAAAAACAGAACACGAACACAACCCGGGATAGAACTCGCGACCTCCCGGTTCCGAAGCGGTGACGCTATCCATTGAGCCAGCTGAACTCTGAGAGGAGCGGATAGATTTCGCTAAAACATCGTTCGATGCGATTCGTATACGATTTATTTTAAACTATTTTCTGGTTTTCATTAATTTTTTGAGTTGAGAATATGATTTGAAGTCAAAGAGAGAGCGATTTTCGCTAATAACTACGTTTTGCTAGTAGAATAAATTATGAAATTAGAGTTCAAAAGTAATTACTTTAAAATGGGACAAAATGTCTAGT
>BGPR01005082.1:0-10230 GCA_013235015.1 Araneus ventricosus
ATAATTCCGTTTCATTTCTGAAGAATTTTCTAAACATAGGAACGACTGCTTATCAATAATTGATTTTGGACGATCTTGCTTATCAATGGATGGATATTATTTGTATGATTTTTGCTTATCAATAATTGATTTACACGACCCTGACAGTACTAGTGCAAATTAGGCAAAACACTTTCTTGGTTCACTTTAGCTCTGAACCCCCCACACTGCAACCGAGTTTTAAAGTAGATTGTATTACTTCGGATGACCTGATGAGAAATTATTCCCTTTTCATTTCTGAAGAATTTTTTAAACATAGGATCGGCTGCTTATCAATAATTGATTTTGGACGATCTTGCTTATCAATGGATGGATATTGTTAGTTGACTTTTGATTACCATAATTGATTTATACTACTATGGAAGTGTTAGTGCAAATTGGACAAAACACTTTCTTGGTTCACTTTAGCTCTGAACCCCCCACACTGCAACCGAGTTTTAAAGTAGATTGTATTACTTCGAATGACCTGATGAGAAATAATTCCGTTTCCTTTCTGAAGAATTTTCTAAACATAGGATTGGTTGCTTATCAATAAATGATTCTGGACAATCATGATTATCAATGGATGATTATTATTTGTATGATTTTTACTTATCAATAATTGATTTACACGACCATGACAGTACTAGTGCCAATTGGCAAAACATGTACTTGGTTTACTTTAAATCTGAACCCCCACAGTGCAACCGAGTTTCAAAGTAGAAAGTATTACTTCGAATGACCTGATGAGAAATTATTCCCTTTTCATTTCTGAAGAATTTTCTAAACATAGGATCGGCTGCTTATCAATAATTGATTTTGGACGCTCTTGCTTATCAATGGATGGATATTGTTAGTTGACTTTTGATTATCATAATTGATTTATACTACTATGGAAGTGTTAGTGCAAATTGGACAAAACACTTTCTTGGTTCACTTTAGCTCTGAACCCTCCATATTGTAAAAGAGTTTCAAAGTAGAATGTATTACTTCGGATGACCTGATGAGGAATTATTCCCTTTTCATTTCTGAAGAATTTTCTAAACATAGGATCGGTTGTTTAACAGAAATTGATTCTGTAAAAAAAATGATGACTTTTTTAGTCATAAGCTTTCTTGAAAATTAGCTATTTAATTATGTCAAATCAAAATAAATCTTAATATGTATAAGAAATAATCTGATTATTCTGAGTAGAAATGAATGAAAGTTTTGGTGTCGATGTTCGATTTGAATTTCAGAGAGAACACTATCTAATTTCTTTGCGAGACAGACATATTACCTTAATCAAACTTTTCTAAATACTGCTGTTTTTTGCTGGTTGACGAGTAAAACACTTATAACATTCTAGATTTTCATATTAAATAGTCGTCTGTGAGGATATATTACAACCGAGAATTTTTTAAACATAAGAACGGTTGCTTATCAATAATTGAATCCTTGATCGCAGAAACCAAATGCGCCATTTTTTTAAAAAATTGTGTTTATGCTATTTTCTCATTCTATAGGAGTGAAGAAAACAAGAATAAAATAAACTCGTATTATAGGAATATAAAATCTACCATCATTGATCTAATATATTAATCAGTTTTTTCAAAGTTCCCAGCGTTTCTATATTATTCATTCATGTGATTTCTGCAATAAACGAATCAACTGAATTTAGAAGAAAAATGATTGAGCAGCTATTTAATTAAGTTAAATTAAAATGAATCTTAATTTATGAAACAAGTAATAAGATTTTATAAGTAGAATAAAGGGCTTTTTTAAAAAATTCATTTGCATACTTGTGTCTTTCACTTTGTTACAACTTGAAATGCAGGGAGTCCCATAAATACAGGTACAAAAATTAACACTCTGACACCGAGCGAGTCGGTCCCGGGCGGTGTAAAAATTTCCCTTTAACAGCGAAGAAGGCCGGTCTGAGGCGGTTGGCTTCATTTGAGGGGAGGTGAGGTTCTGAGATCGCTTAGGAGATAGGCGCGGTAGGGGTCCAGTTATCCTTACAAACCGCAGCCCATTTCCGTGCGCCTTAAGGCAAGGTAAGGGGAAGTTTAAGAGGTGGAATGGCGGGGTAAATGACCACCCAGGTTGGAAGAGTCCATTCATGTCGTTTCCTCCCAGAATGTCCCGGTTTTAAAGGAGCTAGAAGAATAAAATCGCCTGGTGTTTAAAGAGTTAAGGGGAGATCAGACATGCGTTACGCATCCAAAATCACATAGGAACATGGGTGCTCAAACGCCATCCGGAGGCAGCATATAGCATTTTAAATAAAACAGCTCTAGCCAAAATACCGATATCTTTCTGAATCTTAACGGTATTGAACTAAAATTTTTATATAAATTGCGCTATATATCTAACTCTGAAGTTGTGAAAAAAATTACGCCACCTTTCGCGCATGCGCAATAAAAAATTATTTACTACAAATACTCATATCTTCCATAACATACAAAGTATTTATTCCAACGCTTTTCTAACATATCGTCACGTATTCTGCAAGTTTCATACAATTTGGTTGAAAACTCTACAAATGATAAGAAAAAAAATTGATTTTTCAAAGAAATCTTTATATTTTCCTGAATATTCTTGCTATTTTTACGAAAATGATGTAAATATTACGAACATCACACAAAAGAATTGATGAAAGTTTTAAACAATTATCAACTTTCTGTTCAGCGGGGTCCCTTTTTCGAATTCATCAATTTCTGGTCGGTCCCCTAAATGTCCTGGTGACCGTATCTTGAATGTAAACTGTGAGTTAAAACCTATCTTCATATGGTCGAAGTTCGAGGAAAATTTCCACAGTCTTTTGGGAGATATTCGAAAAAATTCGAAATTTGATTCAGTATGCCTCACCTAACCTTAAACAGTGATCAGGGAGAAGCGAATGCATCCATCTGCTTCACAGAAAACTGATAATAAACATTTTGTCGGGATTTATTTTTCGGGAGTATTTGTGGAATACAGTGTTATATTATTTGTTTAACGTTATAAGAAAGTTCTTGGTTTTTCGTGCTATCAAATTTAAGCATTGGAGTAATTCGAAGAAAAGGCATGCTATCTTGCTTCCAATGGATGACAACGAAATTATTTGCTTCTTGGTTACTTTTAATTATTAGCAATAAGTACAACTCTAACTATATGTTTCACTGAATCATCCAAAGTAACGTTTGCATCTAACATTGTACTATGAAGTTGTTTCTTGTTGTTGAAATTTTGCGTACCCTTCTGGAGAAGAAGTAATCCGGTATTGTTTAGGATTTGTTTGTTAGAGTGCAAAGGCTAGAAACGAAAAGGTTTTTCCAGTTTTATTTAACAAATCTGAGTCATCAAAAGCATGGAATCTGAAAATTTTGAGAGGAATTTCTTAAGCCTAAATCGTGCTGTATGTTCTGTTAAAGAGTTTAAAATGTTTCTGTTTCATAATGGTGCACATGTTTATTAACTTACTTATTAAAAAATTAGTTATTTGATAAATTGATTAAATAAGAAGAACTACATTTATTTATTGTAAACGTAACAGAACAGCTATTAAACTTGTATTAGATACACTTAAATAATGTTAAACAAGACGAATGCTCCTAATATAAATACAAAAAGATAAAAATAAATTAGATATACCTTCAGATCTAATAAGAATTGCAAAAGAGTTAAAGAAAGTCTGATGTAATTACTTGATCAATTAATTAAATAAGGATAATTACATTTATTTATTGGAAATGTTATAGGATAGCAATAAAATTTGGATTAGATTCACTTAAATATTCTTAAACAATGTTTCTATTGCTAAACAATAGGAACATGCAACATATATATTTATATTGTTAAACAATGTCTTCTTGTTTTTATACTTTTCTAAAGTAATTAGAAGAATATAAAAATAAAAGATAATAACTTCAGAACTGATAAAGAACAACAAGAATTAATGAAAGTCTGATGTAAAAATAAAGTATAATAAAAAAAAAAAACATCAACAGGAGGCCTCTCTTCGAAACGGACGCGCTGGGATTGAGAGGCGTAAACTTACTTACCTAAATCAACTTTGACTTTCTGTGACTAAAGTAGCTCTATGTTGACTTTGAGTTATGTGACTGAAGTGGCTCTTTGTGATCTCTGTGACTCTGATGTAGAATTGGAGTAGCTCTTTATACTCTCCATTTATGTGACTCATTTTGATTTTGTTTGGGTTTTCCCGAAAAACCCCAAACCACAAAAAAATAAAAATTTGTTTTTTGTTCTTGTTTTCAAATGCAATATATTTATTCATGTTACTAATATTGATACAATTTCTGTTAGTAACAATCTTACGTAAAATTCGGAAGATGGTACGAGAAATATACAATATTCAACAATTCTGTGTAATACTGCTGAACGTAAGATCGATGGAAAATGCCTAATGTACTTGAGATGGTTGAAAAGAACCATATTGAGATTAAAATGCTTAAGAAAATCAAATGCCTTCTCGTTTCTCTTTGCGTCTATAGTGAGTCTCTCATAAAACTTGCAGGAGATCAAGGTTGGTCACTGCGTGCGCGCCATCGATCGCATACATTGCGTCACTCAATACTCTCGTGATTTTTACCAAATTTGAACTCAGTGCGACTAAACCGTAATTCCAAATTCTAAAATTCTTTCTTGTCTTCAATATCACATTTCTCTGAAATGAACTACCTCTCTTTTTATTTGGTTGCGGAGCTATGGCGTTTAACTTTACCACGAAAAGCTCATATTTTTACTTTTCCCGACACACCATTAGACCACTCTGGAGGGACGTAAGTTTACGTCAAAACATTTTAGTCAGGAAAAGAATATTCCTTGATGTTCTGAGCAAGGAAGACTATTTGCAAATACAAAATTTAAATAGCATAGGTCATAAAATTATGTACGTGAGAATGTAAGACGAACATACAAGACGTAAGACTCTATTTTAAAAAATTAAAACAGAATGGAAAATATGACAACATCCTTTTAAGAAACTGAAGCACACACACAGACAAAATAATAAATTGAATAAAAATTATAAAATCTTTCAAGCGCCAATGATATTAAAAACCTATGAATATCAATTCCCAAATTCGGACTCACTAATCAACGAAGATATTACACCAGGAAAAATTTTTTATTTATTTAAGAAGTTCTCTTGTTTGCAGACTTTCGTTGATGAAACAAGTGAATTATAAACTACAAATGTTAGAAAAAATTTCATTAGACAACAAAAATGTTTTATTTTGAGTAATATGAGATAAAATATTTATATTGCATTTTTTTTTTCTAAATGGCTTTCAGTATTTTCTTTGCAAGCAAACACGTGTGAAGGCTTAAGGCACTCCGAACTGAAGGAAAAAAGGCTTAAACGAACATATTTGAAAATAGGGACAAAGTAATGGAGCTGTCTTTACAAAAATTTCTTTCGCGATAGAATTTAGAGGAAATGGAGGAATATACGCTGTAAAAAAATAGGCATTTATGATGCACGTTCCTGCTGGTATTGTTGCCTGTAATAATTTTTCGACACATTCACATTTTGTATGTAAACAAAATTATTATTTTCTAAAAATGCATAGAATTCAAGATAAACTCTAATGCGAACAGTATTGCAAAAACGTAACAGGAAGAGAAATATCGGAATATAAATGCTTTGTTGTTACACAAATGCATTATGGATAACTGACATCTGCATTATTGATATATTCACCACCTGTCAATGGATAAAAATTATAATAGCACGTTAAATCATTGTGAATTTCGTGGATAAACCTGGAATAGAATGATACATTTGTCTAACACAAACAAAGAAAAAAAGTTTTGGTTAGGGATCATATGTGTTTATTCCTACATTTGCTGGGATATATTCATGATTAAATTTTGCTATTAGCTGAACACAGTTTTCCAGAACTCTCTAGATTCCTTGATAGACACATATTTCTAAAATGAGAATAATAACATAAACTTAAAAACATAAATCAAAAAAATAAAATTAGAAAATTAGAAAGAAAAAGAAACAACCAAAGGTTTCGGAGTTAGCAACCAGCTAGCTAGAAACCAAGAAAACATTAGACATAGGATAAAGCACCATGAAAGAACAATTGAAAATTATAGAAATTAAATTGAACAATTAATAGTTTAAGAATCCACAGATAGACTTTATCAAGGCGTCACTCATCATGAGTGGATTCAAAATAAGAAACAACATCTACTAGTACTGGAATGTAAGTTTTTTTTATCTTTCTTACTTCTACTAATTGGCTTTTTTGGACATTTTGAGTATCTATTAATTCTTCTTCTTCTTCTGATTACCACGGGATTCGGGTCACATGAGATTTCAGTTAAATTCTGGTGAATTTTTTCTTAACTTTTGCCGGAATCTCATACAGAAAAGCAGTCCTGTTGTTTCTTATTTCAATCCACTCAGATGAGCGACGCCTTGATAAAGTTCATCTGGTGGATTCCTTAAACCTATTAATTGTTCAATATTTATTTCTAAATAATTTTCATTTTGTTTTATGGCGCTTTTATTGTACATATTTCTGAAACGTACGGTGATTTTTTTTCTAAAATATTTTAAATTTATTTTCAAGAACACTATTTTCGTAACCCATTTGTAACTCTTCAATTCCAGTGTTATTTTCTGTCCTAGTGATAAGGTTTCGACCAAGGGACTGGAGGTTTCGAACCCGATTCTACCAAAGAAACGCCTTGCATATGGACCTTGTGTTCATTGTATCTGTCGCCAATACACCAGCGAGAGGAATTGTCCTCTCTCTGGTGTGATGCGGAAGCTTGAAAAGCGGGTTACCGGTTCAGGTGTCGCCCTAGTCATCTGACCACGGTTCAAAATTACGAGGTCAATCCAAAATTATGCCCTAATATAGTCCTCTAATTGCTTCAAAACGGACGTTGATGTATAATTAAACCGTTATGTCACTTGATTTCTCAGATATCGTATCCATAAATTTATTTAATTGGTTTAATTTCGTTTGTAAGAAAAATTAAGAAAATAATCTTCATCACGGCCGTTGTTAATTTTATTTGCAAGTCCAATTAAGAAAATGATCTTGATTATCACCGTTGTAGATGTAGAGTAATTTTATTTCTGAGTTTTTCTTTGTTTGTAAGAAAAATTAAGAAAATAATCTTCATCACGGCTGTTGTTATTGTAGTGTAATTTTATTTGTAGATCCAATTAAGAAAATTATCTTGATTATCACCGTTGCTTATGTAAGGTAATTTTATTTCAAAATCGTTCTTTGTTTGTTAGAAAAATTAAGAAAATAATCTTCATCACGGCCTTTCTTATTGTAAAGTAATTTTATTTGTAGGTCCAATTAAGAAAATTATCTTGATTATCAATGTTGCGGATGTAGGGTAATTTTATTTATTAGTCCAGTTAAGAAAATCTTTATCATAGCCATTGCCATTGCGGTTTTCATGAAATTATTTTTTTGTATTTCATGCATTTCTGGTATTCTCAATGCGTTATCATGTCAATAGAGTTACGTTCGTCACATTTCTTTCCTTACATTTCATTTTAAATCTGAAAATAATAGTTTCTACGTTGATAATCTAGTTTTTAGTAGAAGTCTGTTACTGTCTGCATGCATGTAAAAGAATAATCTATGAGTCAGTGTATTATTAAATAAAATAATCCTTCAGAAACTCTAGGGTATACTTAAATTAGGATTATTGTAATAATAATCAGTTGAGGATTGTTCTGTAATTTTGAATAGCATATTTCTCTGCATTTGCAATACCTGAAGAAAATTACTCCTTCTCTCAAAGCACTAACAAAAAAAATCAAAGAATTACAGAATCATCAGAGATTTAATAAAAATAAAAATAATTTCGCTGAAAAATAATCAAAGTTTTAACTTTTTCCCTATACCCAATATATATATTTAAAATTCTGAAACATTTGCCAAAATAATGACACAAATTGACATAATTACACGATAGATGGACCCAAGTGCTCATTTTAAAAGAATAAGAATAATTAGGTTGCAAAAGAGGAAAAAATGAAGCACTGAACAATCTAATCGATAAAATGCGAGGGTCCAGGACCTCGTGGAATTAATTATAACTTTTCAACGACATATTTTAACGAAGATATTTAGTTGCGGACTTTTTTTTGGACCATAAAAGGTAATTTAATTTTTATGCTGCTTCTTTCGTAATTTGATTTTGAGTCATTTTCTAAAATGAATGTACTTAATTCTATCCCATTATGGTTTCATTTACGGTGATAAAACACAATTTTTTTTTTCATGTTTGTAATAAATGTTAGCCGTTTCATTAACGGTGTCACTCCGTAGTTGGTTTTCTTACTCATTCTGTATCACTTTTGTTATAAAAATAATTTTCAGGTGCTTTGAATTATATTTAATACTGAGTTTTACTGATGGCAATAGGCTGTTAACAAAAGAAATTATGCAAAATTATACATGAATGATATTTTAATTTTATCTTCAATGATTTCAGAAAATGAAATTCTTTTCAGTCAGTGTGCTCTCTATTATTTGCATCGGAGTTATTTATTAAAAATCATGTATCTTCGCATTTGTTAAATCATTTCATCAAAAAGGATGTAAATTTATTCATAATTTGTGGGGATCTTATATCATAGATTTCTAATCACGATTCATTTCGTTACTTCAACACATTCAACATTTTTCACGAAAAAGTAGATCAAACTGGTAAAAAATTGTTTACACTTCCTTACCTGCGTATGACAATAACAATTACAGGTACGTCAAAATGAATGCTCTGATTTCAAAACTTTATTGTTGAACAGGTAGTGGCTGTATTCATCAAAAAATACATACTAAAAGGTAATAAAGAGTAGCCCAGCGGGGAATGTTTGAAAAATAACCTAATAGATGGCGCTAGCTTCGAGCAAATGAGACCAAGCTTGGTGAGCATGATCATTAGAGCGGGCAATTGTATAGGTGTGTGTTTGTTAGCAAGCGGCGAGTTTAAGTGTGTTGTTTAAATTTGATTGTCACAAGAGAAAATGAATAAATATTCAACAGATATTCGAGTGTTTATTGTGCTCGAAATGGCCAAATGGCATGAAAATGTTAAGGCAGTGCAACGAACATGGCAGGAGGAGTTTCACAAAAAGAACTGGCAGAACAAAAGGACCATAAAATGGTAAGACAATTTTCGCATTTTCACAATGCTTCGTTTTGATTTTTTCCTTCACGTTTGTCATCAAAAATGAGTTTCAGTCCTCTTCTTTAGGCTTATGGCAAGTTCAAACGCAATGGATCGGTGAAAGACGATAGAAATTCAATGGCCACGGCCGCTGCTTCTGTGGCCACAGACGAAGGAAAAGAGAGATTCGAAGATTTTTTTGGCTGCTAATCATTTACTTATACACTTAAACTCACTGCTCGCTAACGAAACACACACCTATACAATTGCCCACTCTAATTATCATGCGCACCAAGTTTGGCCTCATTTGCTCGAAGCTAGCGCTATCTATTAGATTGTTTTTCAAGCATTACCTTCTGGCCTCCCTGTAAATGCATACTATAAGAGATTATATATTCAAGTGTTGAATGCAAGAGTCATAAATGTCTAATCTGCTATTCTTTTTTGTCTATGTCAAGTCAGTAATGCAATTCTTGCAAAATTTGATACAGTAAAGCACCGCTTACACGTTTCTAATTTATACGTATTTTACATTTATAGGTCGTTTCATCACAGTCCAGATTCATTCGTGTTCATTATAATAATAAAGAACATCGTTTATACGATTCAAAGTTTCGGTTACACGTCGTTTAATCTCCTTCTAAAATGGAAAAATCCCCTCCTTTCTAGATTGTTGACAGTAATAAAGATATCATGTTTTCGTAATTATTCACAATTGATGAATTAATGGAAGACAAATTGTCTGGTAATAATTTAAGAGATGAGGAAGTTATTCCGTCTTCCCTTAAAGACACAATGGACTCCATTGAAAAACTTCGAAGTTAATTTCTTTTGTGAAAAGAATAAGGAAAAACATTCAATGAACTTAATTCGATTCATAATGAAGTACTTAATATTCAAAAACCATCAGCACGTCAGACGACGATTAAAAAATTTCTTAAACACCTACCTGTATGCGCATAAATCGTAAAAGATATGCATAATTAGTGCCCAAGGGAATATGCAATAAAGGCATGATTTTTCTCACTTTTATGATAAATTTTTAATTTTAAAATTTAATTATTTATT
>BGPR01005082.1:27204-43642 GCA_013235015.1 Araneus ventricosus
AAAATCACCGGGTAATCAGCCAGAAATGCGTATCGATTTTCAATTTTCTTGTTACATCCATTTATTCGGATTTCCTACCGATTCGAGAGCTTTTCTTTTTAGAATTGGTTTGGAATGTCTTTTCTTGCCCAAGTAAGGGGTGAAAGATTCTCTTACGGCTTATGTGCTCTTAGTTTAAAATGTGAGACGCCTAATAAATGCATTTCATGATATTTCTCTGTGAGTAATTAAAATTTTACGCTTAGTTAAATAATTAGCATCGAAACTGAATTTCCGTGCGGAAAATAATTTCCTAAGTTAATTAGTAAAAATGGCGCTGCTGGGCTATTTTGCTAAACAAAACAAATCAGAATTCTTGAAATGAAAATTGAATAATAAGTTAAGTTTCCAAAACTTGTTAAATGCAATTATTGATTATCTTATTAGTTGTTTACCTAAGAGTAGTTTTATAATGTTTAGAGAGAAAAGTAAAGGCTTAAATTATGAATTATGTTCGACTTAACAAGTATCGGGTGAATTATGTAGAAATTAACAAATTCAGAACGTAATAAATTTCGAGAATTCTTTTACTAATGGGGATAAGTAGTACTCCTCATATTATGGTATTTTTATCTGATTGCCTGATCATGAAAGTAGCTTGATGCGGAGAACTACTGATAAATTATGATATTTTTATTCATTTCGTTCAGAATAGGGAAACCCTAATCTTTGGTTGTAATTTTATAGAAATTCTGTTGAACGTATTTGGAATACATTCAAAGAAAATCATTTTCCAAATCATACGAATTCTTTAAGAACACAGTCCACTCGATTATAATTTCAAAATTATTGATTAAAGTTTGTAATAAATTGTGAGGAGTTACTCAATAATCTTTATAAAACTGAAAAAGAGCATTTTAATCAATGCTAGAAGCATTAAATATAACCGAATCCATTCTTATGTAATAATAAGGTTTTGACCTCAAATACTGTTAGGAATTTAATTTAAAATTCAAGCATAATTTAATTGTTTTAATAAATATTTTGTGAAAAGTATTATTTAGCCAAAATTATAAATTGTATTTCCGTGTTATTCTTTATTTCGTATACTTTAGGCAGTTTATCGTCATTTATGTTTGGCTACAAATTTTTTAGCTTAATTATCATATTCTTTATTAATTTTCATTCTACCGTACATTAAAACTTAAATAGTCCTTCAAACTTTTTAAAGAACAATTTAGATTTAAATAATATATAAAACATTCTTTTTGAAAAAAAATCAAGATTTTTCTGAATTTTTAAAAATATTCAAACTCACTTTTCATGCAAATTTTTATTATATATTTTGCAATTTTAAGCGTACTTTCCCCAATACGTCACAAAAGATTTTTTATGTAAAAACAAATGATTCTATTAAATAAACCATCAGCATAGAATATATTATATGAATGAAATAATTTTCATCAAGTATATGCTACGGCCTACATGAAAAATAAATTTCACTTTCATCAAAACCAAATAATATATTCTGTGACGGATAGCTAAATAAACATCTATTTTCATAAACTAGATTTTTACAAAATAATACGGATAATAAAATATATTAGAGTGTATTATTATTATTTATATTATTATGTAGGCAAACACCAAAATATCTGGGAAAACATTACAATGCAAGGAAATAATCAGGAGAAAAGTGCAGATATAAAATGCATAGAATAAAAATAATTATTAATTTTCAAAGCAGCATTCAGATATTAAAAAGTAAATATTTGTGAAAGCAATTTTAAATTATAGTCGTTAAAAACATTCTTAATTTAAATTTCGGAAGTCGTATATTTCAGTACTATCAGTCCAATGGAATGAATTCTTTTCTACATTTTATATCATTTAATTAATTTTTTCTTTTTATTAAAATGCAGAAAAATGTTTGCAACTTCGAAAAGATGTAATAAATCTAATAAAATCATATTGGTTATATTGAGAATAATTGCGCAATTCGTGTAATATAAACTTATTACTTTTTCACTGTGAATTATTATTGCAAATACATAAGGAAGTGATATACTAATAAAATTATTAAAGATGTCAAAATTCTACTTTCATTTTTTATTATATTTGTCCAAATTATTATAAATTTAATCAAATTCCTTGGATAGATTTTCAGACATCTAACGAAAACAACGATATTTTCTACGATAAAACACATTTACGAAACTGAAATCAAACCCAAATAAAATTTTTGAAAATTGAAAATCTTTAGTCCATATCTAAAAGATATCTGTTTAGAAAACACAAATTATATATTCTTGTAACTTCAAAAATCCCGCTAAAGAATTATGAAGAATAATGAAAATTTTCATTACACTCTCCTTGTTTTATAGAATACAAATGCACCCTAGTCACAAAGAAATTAATTGTTATTTCGCTAGTTTCATCCACCAAGAATAATACTATTTGTGCTAATTTTAATTAATGATCACTTAAAATGTCTGCAATAAATTTCAGAGATTTTCTGAATCCAATTCACATCCATACAAAACGCACAATTCTAATTTCTAAATTCAAAATCATTGGAGCTTTTTCAATCACCAATATTATTCACGCGAATGAATTTATTATTTATTTCATTTGTGTCTCTCCTTCCGTGGAGAATACGTTTTTTTTACTCTTCTTTTTTTGCACAAGTTCTCCTTAATTCTTTTGAAATGTGATACCGTCAAGTAAGAAATAATTGAACTTAATCCAGTCATGGGGATTTTTATTATAGTTTTTATTTCCATTCTTCTTTTTCATTGAAAAACTAATGATTCTGTGTAATTACTTAAAAAGAGAGCAAGGCACTTTCTCAATTTTTTTCTGGGGATTATTTCTTTTTCATTTTTTTATATTTCCTTACTTCTCCCCGTGAGTCTTGGATGCACTTATCGCTATTCTTTTCTTTTCACTGGCTTTACGAAAAGCTAAACTTCATAAAAGAAAGCATTTATAATATACTCTCTTAAAATGCATCCACTATAAAAAATATCCGCATTATAAAATAAAGAATACTTTTATTTTATTCCTGAAATTTGTTTCTATTAATTTTGATTAATTATTTAAAAACTTTAAGAAAACAAATGAAACTTAATATTAAAAAAATCCTACATTTTACTCACTTCTTTAGTCTTTTTTTTTCATCATTTGAAGCTCTCTGTCTTAAAATAAACTTTTCTTACGAAATTTTTATATTTTTTTCCCACTCTTGCAAAGAAACAGGTACCATTTTTGTCGTAGTTTTTTTTTCTTACAGGAAACGACTTTTTTTACCACGTATGGCTTGTTAGCCCCACCCAATCTCTTCATTTTTTCAGAATGAAAATATCTTTTTTGTATCGCGTTGTAAGGCTTATATTGAGGTGATGCTTAACATTTTATTTCCTCCATGCGTTTCGTAAGCACTTCTTTTTGTTTATTTCTTTGTCTTTATCTGAATTTTGGGGACTTTCCTAACTCAATCGTTGTACGACGTGTACGCTTTTTATCAATGTTAGTTTCTTCCTCCAATTTGCAACAATTTTCAAGATGCTAAAACATAACATTAAATTTAATTGATAACCGTAACAATTTTCTTTTTCTGTGAAGCTTAATTTTGTCTTCTTTATATGTTACTCAAATAAATATTCCCTGCCTCTGACGTCTGAGAAGTTAAGTATCATGGAATATCAGATTTTGGCAAATTGGAGACGTCCTGGTAAATTGGCGGCGTCTTTCTATTTTCGTAAATTGGTGGCGTCTTTCTATTTTGGTAAATTGGAGACGTCTTTCTATTTTGGTAAGTTGGAGATGTATTTCTATTTTAGTAAGTTGGAGAAGTCTTTATATTTTCGTAAATTGGAGACGTTTTTCTATTTTAGAAAATTGGAGACGTCTTTCTATTTTAGTAAGTTGGAGAAGTCTTTCTATTTTCGAAAATTGGAGACGTTTTTCTATTTTAGTAAGTTGGAGATGTTTTTCTATTTTGGTAAATTGGAGACGTCTTTCTATTTTGGTAAATTGGAGATGTTTTTCTATTTTAGTAAGTTGGAGACGTTTTTCTATTTTGGTGAATTAGAGATGTCTTTCTATTTTAGTAAATTGGGAGTCGTCAACACAGTCATATTTATATTAGAATAATGTAATTTCTTAGCGACGTGCTTTCCGTTTCATACGTTTCCCTCAGGAAATGCATTCGTCTGTCGAAGGCTGTCTGAGGTCGAAGGTCAGCAGTATACTCGCCAGAGCTGGGAATCACAAATGGATGCATTGTATTTTGATGTGAGATTCTTTTTAAAACCTCAGACAGACTGAAAATTTATTTTTAAGAAGTTGCTTGTCATTTCATTGAGCGCTTATCGATATTTGATTCGAGTCGTTATTGTTAAAATAAAGAAAGATCCTTTAACTTTTAACGAAATTAATTCAGAAATGCACTAATGAAAGTTTCAGGACAAGTGAAGCTTGTTCACACACGCACATAAAATATAACACATAAAACACACACATAACACATAAAACACAAATAATACATAAAAACACGTCAAAACAAAATTACAAAATAGAAGAACGAAAATAATAAAAATAAAATGCAAAAAGTGTAAAAATATAAAAGTGGATTATTTCTGCTTTCGAGCGTAAGTTGCGTTAACAAGGAAAAGCAATATAATAATGAAAAAACAAGACAAAAACGAAAGAATGGGTAAAAATAGATAATGATAAAAATATCATGGTACATTTCTCATTAGAAGGAGAAATATACCAATGATATGCAAAAGGGGTTTTTTTCTGCTTAACCAGGAAACGAATAGAAGTTTAAAATTTCATTATTCCCTCATAAAGCAGAGATAATAAAAAAAGACAATCCTAGATTAAAACAAAGATATGTATATAAATATGTACAAAATAGGAATAAAAATACATTAAATTTCGTATCTAGGGAGCCCGCCGAAAGTTTTAAAAAATGCGTCGACATCTCCATGGCGGTTTACAAAATGATCTTGGGAAAGTAAATTTAAAAAGTTGTCACACCAGTCTAGGAGGCTACAGTCTACATCTTTTAATGTTTCCGACATTGAAGAGATTTGGAGGAGAGACAGACAAGATTTGGAGGAATGTGATTTTTTTATAAGTTGATCTTTCAAAGTTTTAGTTTGTTTAAAATGGACATTTTTGCTTGAACAATACGAGATGCATTTCTATAGATTTTTATTGAAATATTGGATGACCAAAAAGTAAATATGTTGTCATTAAAATTAAAAAGGGTGCCCACTTAAATAAAGGCCACCCCCACCCTTAACTTCAGAACGACGGCAGCTTTAGTTATGAAAGTAGTGTCTAGGTATAGTAAAACGTCTAAGTGCTATGCGATGTCACAACTTACAACGCCACCTGATGGCAAGCTTCGAAGTTAGCGTCCCTATTTCAAAATGGTACAAAATAGGGGGAAAATGTCAATCGTAAAATTGTAGAGGGTATTCTATTTACTATAAAAACACACCTTGTGCACATATTTATACGAAGAACAGAACGTTTAAAATGCGCATTTTTTTTTTCCAAAACTGTCACGTCACAAGACATGGACAAGAGGACAAAATGTTATTTTATGAACAAAAAATGACCTCATCATCCTTTTTAATGGGGGAATAACTCAGACAGCAGGTGTATGGACCTTTCCGCCAGCATTACAGAATGTATTACTGTTGCTTGTGCTTGCTCACCAACTATATGCTAAAACGTGTGCAAAGTGAAATTGAAACAAGGGCTCAAATCTGTATTGTAGATATAATTGACGTAGAGCGCTTTGAAAATCGGAAATAAACCTATCTTGTGATAAGTAATTGTTTTTTCGGTTTTTAACCTGCTTTGTGACATTTCAATTTCGGAAATTGCGAAGAATCAAATGTTTATTTTAAGCGTTTTGTTCTAAGTATTAATATTCATAAGGTGTCTTTTGATCGATTAAATCGATAATGCTCTACAACTTTGCAATTGACATTTCCCCGTCTCTTTTGTACCGTTAGGATAGCAACGCTAACTCTGGAGTTTGCCACCAGGTGGCGCTGGTAGTGTCTCATCGCATAGCGCATAGACGTTTTACTATATCTAAACACTACTTTCATGACTAAAGCTGCCTTCCTTTTGAAGTAATGGGGTGGTGGACCATATATAAGAGGGCACCCTGTATATAAATGCAAATGTAATTCAATAATTTTATATCCAAATCTAGAAATTTCACCCCAAATTGATTCTTTTTTTTTTCATTTTTTAAAAAGAAAAGCTGATGGATAGATATTTTGCCAAATACTTTTATGCAGGGTGCCCACTTAAATAGGGCTACCCTTTCTTAAGATCAGAACGACAACAACTATAATCATGAAAGTAGATATAGAAAACGTCTATGCGATAAGCGATGAGACCCCTTACATCGCCACCTGGTGGCAAACTCCGGAGTTAGCGTTCCTATCTCGAAAATGGTAAAAAATAGTGGAAAAAATGTCAGTTACAGAGTTGTAGAGCGTTATTGATTTAGTACAAAAAGATGCCCTGCGCATATTAATACTAAGAACAGAACGCTCAAAATGCACATTTGATTATTCTCAATTTCGGAAACTGTGACGTCACAAAGCGGTTTATAAAGAGAATAAACAATTAGTTGTCACAAGATACCTTAATTTTCAGTGTTTAAAATACTCTCTGTTATCTATAATACAGATATGAGCTCTTGTTTGAATTTTACTTTGCACACGTTTTAGCATATATTTGGGTGCGCTAGCACAAGCAACAATAATACGTCATCGAAAGTCATGCAATGTTATCGGAAAGGTCACATACACCTGCTGTTTGAGTTATTAAGGTAGGAAAAAGTATAATGGGGTCATTTTTTGTCCGATAAATAACATTTTCTCCTTATGTCCATGTCTTGTGACGTTACAATGTCAGAAAATGCGAACAAACAAATGTGTATTTTAAACGCTCTGTTCTTTGTATCAATGTGTACAAGGTGAATTTTGGACTAAATAGATAACACTCTACAATTTTAATCGACATTTCCCCCCTATTTTGTACCGTTTTCGAGATAGGAACACTAACTTCGGAGTTTGCCACCAGGGAGCGCTATAAAGGGTCTCATCGCTTAGTGCATAGACATTTTACTATATCTAGACCAACTTTCATGACTATAGTTTCCCTCGTTCTAAAGTTAAGAGGGGGTGGCCCTTATTTATATGGGCATCCTGTATATTCCATGATTAAAAATTATCGATCTTATAAAATATATCCACAATGACTGTTTATTATTTTAAGAATTATTTTATATACTAACATGGCGAAAATTAATAAATTGATTAGAATAAATTGAATTGAAGGAATTATTCAGTTACTGTTTCTTTCTTTTCACGTTCAGTTTCATATCTATATAAATAGTTTAATATCTAAAAATGATGTAAGATCACATAATTGTAAATAATGAAAACGTTTCTACTCGTAAATCTATGTTACGCTTATCTGTTTCTTCATTGCGAATTCCTTCTAGAAAAATAGAAAAGAAATTTTGGATAAACAAAGTGGATATTCCGAATGCTAGAGGTTTTCATTTTTTAATAATAAATTTAAATATAAATTGTTTGTTTCTCGAGTGAGCTCTTCTTTCATTGAAAGCGAAAGTCTACTATCAAAATCAATACTCTCACTTATAATGTTTATCTTAAAGAAGTTGAATATAATTGAAATATTAAACTATTCAAAAATTTTTATTCATTTCTAAAAGTTATTTAATAACCGCATAAAGTATAGTTCTGTACTGAACTAATTTCTCTTAATAATTATGCTTTGCTTATAAAACAAATTGTCATAATAATATTTCTATAAATATTTGCAATGCACTCTATTTGTTTTTAAAAATAAAAATAGTCCCTTATTGTAAAAGAAATAAATTGATATTTAGGTGTTTACGTCCACCAAGAACAATGGAGTTTGGGCTAATTTTTCTTTATATTATCGCAAAAAGACACCGTTAAATTCATTGATTTTTCTCGGTTCAATACTCACAAAAACGCATAATACTATTTTCCAAATTCAAAATCATTGAAGCTTTTTCAATCACCAATATTATCCACGTGAATGAATTTATTATTATTTCATTCGTGTCTCTCCTATCATGGAGAATACCTTTTATTTTTTATTTTTTTTACACAAGTTCCCCTTAATTCTTTTGAAATACGATTCCGTCAAGCAAGAAATAATTGAACTTAATCCATTCACGGGGACTTCTCTACCATTTTTGCGTCCTTTTTTTTCTAAGTAGTTTTTTCTCGTTATTTTCTATTTTTCTTTTCGATGAAAAACGAATGTCACTTTGTAATTATGTAAATAGATCAAAGGCGCTGCCTCAAACTTTTTGTTAAGATTATTTTCTTTCTATTTTTTTATCGTATCACCTTCCCACTTCGGATTTTATTCTTTTCCTTTCCTTTAACTTACATTTTCACTGTTAATTTTCGTTCCCTTCACGAAATGCAAGGATTTAAGAAAAGAATGCGCTTTAAAACATACTCTCTCAACTTATAACCCTTATAGAAAGAAATATGAATTATAAAACGAACCGATAATTCCTTTTATTCCTACTATATTCTCTTTGAGCAATAATTGGTTTTAATAAAACTTTAAGATAATTAATGGAATTTAATATTAAAGAAGATTCCAGGATTTTACTATGTTCAAATTTTGTACCTTTATTCCTAAAATTTTGTCTTAAAATAAACATTTTTTTAACCTTCAATTTTTTTTCTTTATATTCTTTTAAGCTACTTGATATTTTTGTTTCGATTTTTTTTCTTAAAAAGATTGGGTTTTTTTATGTGTGGTTAACTTAACTTAACTCTATAGTATCTACTTCAGATTTTTTTTCTGTTTTAATTTTAATTTTTTTTTTGTCACTCGATTTAAAATCAGAAAGGTTCGAATCTGATGTTCCTCTGCGTACTCTGCTTTTGTTATAGTTTGCAATAACATTGACGCGATAAGCTTGCTGCAAGTTTGACGCCTGGTGACTTCGTCGTTTGCAATAGCTTGTTTCAATCTTGCACTCTTGCCGTGTCAAACTTGCTTCAAGTTTGCAGATTTACAAAGAAAAATTGTTGCAACTTTGCTGCAAACTAAAATTGCTATCTGGGTATACGCTTTTTGTCACGGGCACTTAGGTTCCCGTTGGTGTGGTGCGGATGTTTGAAGAGGGGTTGCCATGTGCTCATGTGTCGTCCTCGTCATCTGACCGACTTTTAAAATTACGAGGTACGTCCCAAAATAGCCCTCGTATTTCTTCAAAACGGGACGTTAATATAACTAAACTAAACACGGACACTTAAGTGCGAATCGCTCTCCCGATTGGGCATGTAGCTGGCATTTATAAAGCCGGCATATTTGCTGAAATCCCTGACACAAAGATAAATCGGAATCACGTAACATTTCAGGGTCGGAAATTTTTTCTTCTCGTGCGAAAGCAAAAAGAAGTAAATAGAAGATAAGAAATGAAGCAGCAATATGTAAGTGTAACAAAATATTTTAATCATGATATTTACATTAGCAAAAAAACACAAATGCTTCATAAGGTGTCAGATATTTTGACCACAAGATGTGAAACAGGATTGACATTGGCGCTGCATGGAATTCCTAGTAGGCTGGAAAATTTCTGTCGTATCTCGGATATTCCCAGTTGCTACAGACATGCTAGCGACGAGATCTTCAACTGATTCTACAGGGATCTCATACCCTTCTGCTTTCATATCACTCTAGAAAATGAAGTCAAGACATAATAGATTCGGCGATATAGCAGACCTATGTATCGGACCACCACGACCAAACATTGCTGCCCAGATATAGCGATTAGACTTCATTAGTGAAATGGGTGGGAACCTCATCATTCTGTAATAAAACTGAGCTGCACAAAGATTGGAGAATTCACAGTGGCGTAGCTGCAACTTTTGCCGCCCGAGGTGAACTTTTAGTATGCCTTCCTTCTTTACAAGATGCATAAACCTCAAAAAAAAAATTAAAGGGGGAAAATTGATTTAATAACGCAATTCTTCGATTGATGCCTTTGATCTCTACAGATAGGTTATGCTTCCACCACCAGACGTTCTTCCACACACCGGCAAATTGCCGAAAATAGGCGAAAAGTACAAATTACAATAGGTTGTTTCATGTACACAATGATTGAACTAGTTTCGCTGCTCTTCTTTATTATAAATTCTTATTTATTCTTCTTCTTATCGTTACCTTGTATATCTGATTTTGCCGTTGCTTTCGAATTGCCGCCCCTCAAACGCCTCCCTATAGATACGCCACTAAGAATACCAGAAAATCCAGATGTTCTCTACCGCCCATGCGAGGAACATGAGGTAAGGTGTTTTAAGGTGGTCTTCAACAATGTCAGTCCAAACATTCGCAATGAAAAGGTTCGCGGCTGCAGGTGTCTAATCTAGTTCTTACAGAACGCCCTCTGCTGCTCTGTGATGGCATTTTCGACCCTGTAAAGCTATTCGAATCCGAATCGCATTTGTGCCTCCTATCCCTCTCGCTAGTTTGTCGGTTTGGTGCTGAATCACCCTGCATATGAAGGTCCAAGCTTCTGATAATTCAATCTATGATAATTAATTTCCTTTTTGAAGAAATCGACTAGTATTTTTGTGTGAATTTTTATATTTATAAATATAATATATTTACAATTAAATTTCTATTAAAGAATTTAACAAATGTATTTGAAAAAATGTTTTATGGTGAGTTAAAATGCATTATTAATGCAAACTAAAGTAAAGAATTAAATGAATTAGAAGTAAAAGCAGTTCTCCTCTTATACCTTATCTTACATTGTTACCTTGAAGTGTATCACTTTGTTACCAACGCATTTTAGAAGACGTCCCCAATACTCTACCTACAACTTCGATTACTATTTTTCCTTTTAGTAATAACATTCAATCTTCCAATGATTTATGAATATAATGGCGTCGTTTGGGATGTTGTTTAATTTTTATGAACATTTTCTATCTTACATGACAAGAGATTTATTACCTAAGAAGGAATATCTTACGGAATCATAAGCTTCTCTCACATCAGAAATGTTCATTTTCATGAATAAAGAGACGAGGGAAAGAGTCAATTTCGTCAAGCAAATACTACACAATGTATAAAAAGCAATTCTACTTTTGCCCAAATCAGATTCTAACATGTGACGGTAAGGGAAATAAATATTTGTTTTTGTCGATTCCTTATTTATGCTTAAAGAAAATATAGTATTCTAGACAACAATATATTTTTTATTTAAATAAATGCAGTTATCAAAATGTCTGAGAAAGCAATACTTAAGTAAAAAGATATAAGATAAACTGCAATATAAAATGTATTAAATTCAAGTTATTGGAATTATGATGGGGGCATCAAAAGTAAATTAATAATGAGTAATATCAACCTTAATTCCATTTTACGAGGTCAGTCTACTCCAGAACTATCAATTCCATTGAAAAATAACATTAAAATCCCCTTTAACTTTTATCCGCATAATTTCATTATAGGTAAAAAAATTAGTCAAAATTTGAATATATGTACAAATTAAATCAAACTGAATTAAAATCTAATAAAATTCGTATTTACTTCTTCAGAATTGCATTCAATGACACTGAAGGAAAGAAAATTTTAACATGCAGATTAGAGATATCCTTTCTTCTATAATAAATTAAAAATAATTTTGTTTTCTTCTACGGTTCTTTTTTAAACATTAAAATATGAACAGAAATGACGTTATCATTTGCAATAAAATATCTTTAAAAAATTGAACTCAAAGACAATAAAATTAACAAGCTAATTAAAAAGATTTATTTCATAGCTAAAAATAATGGATAGCATAAAGTTTAATTTTACAGCGTTACTAAATCCTCTTAAATATAACTGTTTCTTTATGAAACAAATTACATCATTTATTTTGCGGTAAAGCTTGCATTAATTTTTTCTTGTTCAAAATAAAAATCATCCGTAATCATAAAAATTCATGGCGGCAGACCGAAAGATGAATGTAGATTCCTTTTGCCCCAAGATATGAGGAGAAGAAAATTTCATTCTCTCGGCCATTCGCACCTTATTACCTTGAAGGAATCTGCCTAAAGGAAATAAATTAGTTTGGGGGAAGTTTCGTGCACTAAGTATATGGCTTATAGTAATTTTCATTTATATTAATTTAAAATTAAAATGACGCAATGACTGTGTGTGCAATAAAATTCGTTGATTTTACATATATTATTCATACATACCTACATACTATTTTACAAATTCAAAATCATTGAAGCTTTTATATTTATCAATATTATCCGCGCGAATGGTTTATTTTGCTTCATTCGTGTCTCTCCTTACCTGAAGAAACCGTTTTCACACTTATCATTTTCACACAAGTTCTCCTTAATTCATTTGAAATGTGATTCCGTCAAGCAAGAAATAATTGAAGTTAATCCATTCACAGGGGCTTTTATTCAAATTTTTTCATGCTGTTTTTGAAATTTTTTTCTTTCCTTTTCCGAAAATAAAAGAATGACACTTTGTAATTATGTAAAGAGAGAGCAATTCACTTGCTCAAACTTCTTTTCTTCTTTCTTTACTTTTCTTCCAAAGATATTTTAGCCTAACTTATTTCACTGTTCTGTTCTCTCACGAAATGGAAGGATTTAATAAAGAAGGAAGTCACCCTATAAAAAAACCCGCATTGTAAAACAACGAATAAAAAACAGTTCTTAAAATTTTTTTATGAAAGTTCATTAGTTTTTAAGACTTTAAGATAATTAATGGAACTTAATGCTTAAAAAAATCCCGTGATCGCTTTCAGTATTTTTACACCTTTTTATACATACATTGAAACTCTTTATCTTGCAATAATTTTTTGTTTCATATTTTAATTTTTACTTTTTTTATTCTTCATTTATTGCCTCAAATACTTCTGGAGAAAATTGCCTTTATTTTCCCTTTTGATTTGCTTTTTTGTAAAAGAAATGATTTTCTCCACATGCAGTATGCTCCGCACTCTCTTTCATTGTTAGATTATTTTTCAGCCGGCCCGATGTAATAAAGGTATAGCCTTATGAGGGTACAGAGGGTTTTGCATAATAAGGGTATGCTTTCGTCTTGTTTCCCTCTTCACTTACTGCTTGTTTAACCTTTTGAGAAAAGCCGCAAACGTGAAGTTCGCCCAAGCGAAGTTAAGTTTTTTAAAGTGCGTGGCTGCTGAAGGCCGGCGCAGTTTTCCTAGTTAAGACTAATTGCACGAAAAAAATTAATTAAAATTTAAGTTTATGATAAGTAATGATAATTTATAATATTTTATGATAATTTATAATTTATAATAACTAATTTATTATCAATAATTAATAATTATTAATTGATATTGAAATTCATGAAAATTTAAGGTTATGATAAATAATGAGTAATTATAATTGATAATATTTTATGATAATTTATAATAGCTAATTTATTATTATGATGATTAATTATTATCAATAATTAATAATTATTAATTGATAATAATTATTTATAATTAATAATAATTTATGATGTGTAAAATTGTAATAAAGTGTTCGATGCTGGTGATCGACGTGTCAGTCGGTAACTAAAAGTCACAAGAGCAGGTACGAATTTGTGATAGTCGGTAGAAAATGTGGTAAACAGCTGGCACGCGCGTGTGAAAGTCGGACACAAGG
Organism: Araneus ventricosus; assembly: GCA_013235015.1. Taxonomy (NCBI): domain Eukaryota; kingdom Metazoa; phylum Arthropoda; class Arachnida; order Araneae; family Araneidae; genus Araneus; species Araneus ventricosus. Next base: position 40,932 of record BGPR01005082.1, read on the forward strand.
GGTTAATTTTGAAAATTTCATTCTCTGTATCTGAGGTTTCAGAACTCTTCTAATTCGAATTCTACTTAAGATACCGTTGTGTTATTGATATATTAATTTTTGTCTTCTTTTTCTAGCCTCATGTTGTTAAAAGAATGGCTAAACTTTAAATTTGACTATCATAACAATTCTTCAGGTAAATTCTACTTATTTTTTATATTGTTCATTTAAACTCAAGTAAAATAAAAAAATAGTTGAAAAACATCGCAAGATTATTGATGTAGAGTAAGCGATATACCTAGAGATTTATTTTTATTGAATATAGTGAAACCTATGTATAACCATACTGTCTATAACGATGAACCTTCCTATAACGAAATTGTATTGTGGAAATTATATTCAATGATTTTTTTTTGGATTTGCATTTTATTATCTTATCGTTATTAGTTCGGGAATCTAGCGTGTACTAAAACTATATAAAGTATTCAAAATTATTTTAAGAATGTTTTAGAATTATAAAATATATACAGAAATTAAAAAGTCCATAATTCTTCTATCTTTTATTAACAACAGTATGTCTCACATAAAATATTGAAATGTAAGCAATGTTTTATGTGTATTTTTATAATAATTGCTTATATTACAACCGATTTGTCATTTGAAAATGAATACCTTACAGAAAAACCAGCTTGTTTTCACCCTTGTGAATTGCTTTGGCAACAGTGAAAAAGTTATAATATTAATGGAATTTTTGATAATAATTTCTTTTATTCTTACTTTTATCTCTGTTCTTTCATAAAAAGATCAATGTACTTACTTATCTGACACAAATTTATAATTTTCGTTCAAACATTCTAAAAGTGAAATCAATGACAACTATAATAAAATAATCCAAAATATTTTATTCCATAGCTATAAAGGAAATTAAATAATCGCATAAGTTTTTTAGATAATAATAATCTTTTAAGGATAGATTAATTCATCTAAGAAAACTTGCTTTCCTTATGAAATAAAATCTCAAAAATATGCCTGCAAAATTTTGCACTACGCCTTGTTTGCTTTTTGAAATAAAAATACCCCATACTCATAAGGGAAATAAATTGATATTTAGATAGTTCCGTCCACCGAGAATAGTGCTGTTTGCGCAAATTTTAATTTATGTTATCGGAAAAAGATTCCAATAAATTCACTGATTTTTCACGGTCGAATACACATGAAAACGAATAATACTATTTTGCAAATTCAAAATCACTGAAGCCTTTTCTATCGCAAATAATATCCACGTGAATGAGTTTATTATTTATTTCATTCGTGTGTCTCCTTCCGTGGATAATACTGTTTTTTATGGGGTTTTTTTTCTTCGTATTTTTTTTTGACACAAGTTCTCAGTAATTCTTTTGAAACGTGATTCCATCAAACAGACTAGAAATAATTGAACTTAATCCATTCACGGGGACTTTGATTCTTATTTTTTTCTTTTCATTTTTTGGGTGGAACAATTTTTTCCTCCTTTTCATTGAAAAAGGAATGACACTTTGTAATTATACAAAGAAAGAGCAGACCTTACTCAAATTTTTCTTGAGGTTGTTTCGTGCCTTTTCTATTTTTTTTCACTGCCATGAAAAAATTTTTTACGTCACACTTAGTTTTTACTTTCATTTTTCATTGTTTTTTTCATCTTTTGCTCCTTTTATCAACTGCAAGGATTTAAGAAAAGAGGGAGCTTTGAAAATTACTCTCTCAAAATGTATCCCCTATGTAAAGAAATCTGCATTATAAAACTAACCGATCATTCTTTTTATTCCTAACAGTTTTCCTATGAACATTCATTAGTTTTTCGAAGACTTTAAGATAATTAATGGAACTTAAAATTTTGAAAAAAGTCCGCGATTTTTATGGGATTCTATTTTTTACACCTTTTTCCCATCTAGTTGTTGCTGCGTGTCTTAAAAAAAACTTTTTCCGTCAAATTTTTAATTGTTTGTTTTTTCCCTTCCCGCTCTTGTAAAGGAAGTGGACGGTTTTTTTTTTTTTTGTTAGAAGTTTCTTTTCTTTACAGGAAATGTTTTTTTCCCTATGGGTGGCAACTTTCCCCACTCTCGCAGTTCATAGTTGGATTTATTCCTTTTGTATTGCCCGGCTTCAGCATATAGAATACGGTGTAGCTTATCGTCATTTTTTCGCTCTTCCAATGATATTAGCGCATTTTTATTCAGTTATCTGTGTCTGGTGCTTCGGAATCTTCCTAAGTGAGCGAAGGAATATTTAAGAAACATTTGCGTTTAATTGATATTATTATTTTTTATTTTTTTTCTCTTCCTTTTCTAATTTTATGGTCCTCCAACATAACTGAAACCATAGTTTAACATTGACGACCATTATAACTTTTTTTCTGATTGCGTTACATTGCTTACTTACTGTTTCCATTCAAATAAACACTGGTTAAAAGAAATCGTTGATATATACATTGTAGCTACATAAATGCACAGCAAGGGATGCGCCTAGCGATGTCTTTTCGCCTTGTGAAACTATTTTGAGTCTTTGACAGTGTATTTTAAGACCTGTTTGATGTTCTATAGGAATTTTTCGTCGCAATTTTGTAGATTGTTTATGGCTTATAAAAAGAAAGTAATATTTTCTTCTTTTACTAAGTGAATTCGGAAATGCGGCGGACACGACTTTGTAACAGGAGAAAAGCAAATGTCTTCTAAACTAAGATTTGGTTGAATCAT
>BGPR01005082.1:49667-88754 GCA_013235015.1 Araneus ventricosus
GGGAGGCTGAGAATATGGCGTCAGGCTCATGAAGCCATGGATCCTGCATGCCAGATTGGAACTGTACAAGAACATGGCGGCTCAATCATAGTCTGGGGTATTTTCTCTTGGCAGTTTTTGGAATCTTTGGTACTTGTACCAACATCCCTCAATGCTATTCGGTACGTAGAGTTGTTGGGCGATCATCTTCATTCATTTATGTTGTATTGTCATCAATATGGAAATGGAGTATTGCAGTAAGACAACTGCACCTCTCACAGGTCCCGATTGGCTACTGTCTGGTTGGATGAGCATTCCTCTGACTTTTCTATCATGAATTTGCCCAGATTTAAATCCTATTGAGCACCTTTGGGATGTTTTGGAGAAAGGTGTGAAAGCACATCACACAACACCAGCGACCCTTACTGAATTATGGACAGTTCTAGCCGATGTTTGGCAAGCCATTCCTGTGGAACGGTTCCGCAAACTTGTTGAATCTATGCCTCGTAGTGTGGCAGCCGTTATCAAGGCTAGAGGAGGCCCAACTCGTTATTAACTTGCTATCCCTAATTCAATGGCACTTCAGTGTATATGATGGGATCTTCAAATAAATCTTTCTCAAGGTCGCTATCAACCAGCGCCATTGGTATGGACTCGAAATTTAACTACCTGGATCAATTAACCAATAATTAAGGTCAAAAATATTAAAATGGCGTATTGTCATCGAGAATAAACAAGCATACAAAATTGACGAACTATAGTAGAGCAGAAAGTGAATGAAAAATAAATTATGAACTTTATCTTGACAAACATGAAACAAATCAAGTTAAGTGAATGAAAAGGAAGACGATATCCGTCGAAGCAAATTCATGCTCAATTCATGCTCACGTGACACACGTCAACCGCGAATATTTCATTTCCCATGATTGTTTCACTGAACCAGCGGGAGTGGCCTCCCCTAAACTTTCTCGAGTACTTCTCAAAAATTTGCCATTTCCCCTCCCCCTGCGTGGATAAAAAATTCGAACCTACTGTAACCCAGAATGCAATGACTATCAGCAGGTTTTTCATCGTAGATTATATTGATTGTAAAATATTTAGGTGAAGAATCATATTCAAAGAGATGCGTATGTATTAAAACTCAGCAATTTTATTTTCTATCACACTCTAGCAAAGCTCAGCTAATGCGAGGTCGTGCGACGAGCGAAAAGAAAACAGGAGAAAATGACCTTGTTAGCTATCACTGAATAGCTTGCGCATGCGTAGAGATTGCTCCCAGTACGCAAGTAAAAATATTGAATATGCAATTTGAACGCCTTTTTTTAAACTGATTGAAACGAAATGTAGGCATAGATCTATACTTAATGTTAGCAATCGTCAAACCAATTTTTATTTATCCAAGAAAAAGGGTTTAGGAGATATAATTTTTGCAAGTATGCGATCATACAGTCCAACAGCTATTAACCCTTCGACGGATTTGGTCCAAACTTTGATACTGACCTATATTCATGATGATAAAACTGTGCCAAATTTTATCCATCTACATATTCAAGTTTTTAAGTTATACTATTCACATGACCGCAGATAGAGAGACAGATAGACTTTTCGTAGACGGATTTTGTCCAAAATTTGACAGAAACCTACAGATTATGTGTAAAGATCACATAACAAATTTCATCCGCGTAGCTCTAATGGTTTTCGAGTTATCGTGTTCGCAGACAGGCACACATACACACAGACAGACATAATTCCAAAATTGTGTTTTTCGGACTCGGAGAGGGCTAAAACGTGGAGATTCGTCAAAATTTCCAGTTCGAATTTTTTGACGATTACAATACTTTCTCTTTGCACACTTCGTATACGAGAAAGTAAAAACGAATGACAGTTTGTATTTACGTAAAGAGAGAACAAGTTATTTTTTGAAACTTTTCTTTAAGATTATTTTTTTAAATTTTTTCATATCTGCCCTTGAATGTTTTATTTATTTATTTTCACTTGATTTTTTTCACTCTTAATGTCTTTTTATTTCTTTTGTGTTTTTGTTTTCTTTCCTCTAATTTTGAATGCAAGGATTTACGGGAAAATGGGCGCTTTAAAAATATCTTAAAATATATTCCTTGTAAAACAAATCCGCATTATAAAACAAGGACTGTATAAAAAAATATTCCTAACATTTTTTTCTATGAATGTTCATTAGCTTTTCGAAGACTTTAAGATAATTAATGGATCTTAATATTAAAAAAAAAATCCCGAGATTTTACAGACTACAATTTTTTCACCATTTGAAGCTCCCTTTCGTAAAATGTTTTTTCGTCAAATTTCTAATTGTTTTTTACGCCATTCCTGCAGAGAAAATTGCCATTTTTTTTCTTTCTATTTTCTTACAGGAAGGGATTTTTTTCCACTTGAGAAAAGTTATTCCCACCCTATTTCTCTGGGTTTTTTTTTTTTTTTTTTTTGCTCGGATTTATCGTTTTTGCTCCTTCCGATATAGAGCGTATAATGAGGGTGTAGCTTACCGTCTTGTTTCGTTCTTCACTTATTATTACCATTTTTTTTCTACCTGAGGATTAAGAACCTTTTCATAGCAAGCGACATTAGCAAAGGTTGACTTTTATTAAACTTTTCTTTTTCTAACTGCTTTGTGCTAGAACATAACTTAACATTGAATTTAATTGACGACCATAACATTTTTTCTTGTGGTAAAAGCGTTTTATCGCTGCATACTATTTCGCTCAAATAAACTGTGATAAAATAAATGTATAAGATACATTGTAGCATAGTGCATGCGTCCTAGTTTTCTAAAACTCAGGATTAAAAGATTATTTTTAATACCTTGTTTATCGTTTTATCGAAGCGTTTTATTGCCAATTTATTACAGTGCTTATCGCTTAAATAAAGAAGATGATTTCTAATGAAATGAATTTGGTTTAAACCAGAGTTAAGAGAAAAGTTAAGATTCTGTAAGAGGTGAAGACTATATGTCTTTTAAATTAATGTTCTGATAAACTGTACCTATATATTCTATCTTACCATTTGAATATTCGAAACATCAATTATTAGGTGAGATATGGATTCTCTCGGACAGCCGAAGTGTTGTCCAATATCTTGATAATTGGAGAGATGTTAGTGACCGGAGGGGAATGGATATCTTTAACAAACTCAAGATCCTGTACAATTCTTGTGTTCTTCATCTACAATGTATACCATCACATGTAAATTTAAAACATAAAGATATTGCCGATAGTTTTGCTAAAGAGGGTACTACCATGCCTCAGGCCTATGCAGAGCCCTTGACCTACCTTGAGTCATACTCAAGAAGAAAGGCCTTTATTAACATTTCTTGGAGGCATCCGCCAGCTCATTCATGATATCGTAGTGAAGGCCCCGGTGCTGCTATACATTTTAAGGTGATAGGAAAGACCAAGCAGCTTTGGCTCGCTTTACTTCCGGTCACTTAAAAACCTCAGATTCTCTCGTGGTGATAAGAAGTTGAGTATCTGCACAAAGAGCAACATGATTGAGGCCACTCAGCAACATCTACTTGACTGTGTTGCCTTGGTGTATGATGACATGCTTAAGCGACCGGATTTCGCGTTGGAGGTGATGAAGGCAAATGATCTCATGGATCTGATCTGATTCAGATCAGAAGGATTAGAAAGAAGAAGATTTGAATATTCGAAATGATAATTGAATTCGGAGTAAATTGTTTTCGAACAGAAAATCATTAATGATAGTTTTATAATAAACACATTTTTCTTGTGACCTCTTTCGAAATAGGTCCTTTATCAATACAAGTGCATCTGGAAAGTTACGCGATAAAAAGAGGAAGAATAGTACAAACGGACAGCTTTATGTAAACCGAAATATTTTCAAAATAAACATGGATGGACTTCAACTGTCGTGGCGGCTAGGTGGATGGATCTGCAAGATTGAGGGTTCTAGTCTCGATTCCACCAAAGATCTAATTAGTGCGTGGACTTGGTATATATTATAAATCCGTCAGAGTCAAGCGTTTTCCATGTTGGGTGGAAGTTTGTAGAGGAATGGCATCTCAGGTGTCGTCCTCGTCTTCTGACCGCGAATCAAAATGACGAACCCAAATGAGCCCGTGGACGTTAATCTAAAATTAAGCATAAAAATTTCATTATATCTAATTATATTTATTACTTTGGAATGTGATATCACTGTGGTTGAACAGTCGGCAACTTCAGCGACCGATAATGAAGACTGCGAGTTTCTATTCGATGATGAAGAGCTGAAATGTCGTCATACGCCAAACGCCTTCACGTAGTTTTTGTGCTGATCAGGAGAATAATAAACCGCTTAAGTATCATTCACGTCGTGTGATAGTGATACAAAAGTATAAGGGTTGTTCAAATGCAAGTGGGACTGCAAAAGCAGAAGTGGTGTTCCGAGAAGAGGATGGAGTTCATAATCTTGTGAAACAATGGGATAATTGTTTTAACATGGCGATTATGTGTAATAGACAATATATGTATACACCAATAACTAATTTCATTCTGTATCAAATGATAAACTGTCCTGGATGTTTCTCGGATTCTGTTTGCTTACGACATTTTTGTTTATATTTTAACATATGAATGAACACACTCTTTTTTCACTTTAACACCACACCACACCGCCGTCTCTAGAGCTCATGTGGCTCTTATCCGGGTTGGTATAGATGTAGGTGGACTTTATTGAGTTTCAAAAAAAAATTGCAGCAAGAGAAGAATTACAAATGAAGAATTTGCAAAGCTGGTGTTAACACATAGAATTGACAACAAAATAAAGGAATATATACAATATCTTGAATAACACGGTTTATTGAAAGAAAAATGATGAATGTAGATGATGACGAACAACATGAGGAGGAAGCATACATCAATGCACAGATTTACTTACTGTAATATCGACTATGTAATGTAGGTTCTCGGATTCCGAAACCCTCCGCGCCTTTGCGCAAGCGCCAGACGAAGTTGATATCACCAAAATAGGGTTGAAGTGAAAAATTTAGGGCAAGATGTTTACATTTTACTTAACGTGATCTAGCAAGCAACTCCGGAAATGCGCTCCTCTTACTCATTGCCTTTTACCTCTTTCCGGAGTAAAATCGTCCTAAAGTGCTATTCCTGGGATTTTGAAACTATCAATACCACTGTTCCATTTCCAATTATACGTGCATTGTAACTAATAATCACTTGCAAAAGAAATTTCGCAGTCCCACTTTCATTTGAAAAGCCCTTATAAAATATCAATGTCTGGATATTATCTTTTCATCATGAAATCATGGAGTCGTAGTGGCAGATTATTATTATTATTATTATTTAAAGATTGCCAACCTACTTCAGTAGTTTGTTTTAGTATCGCACTTTAAATTTCTTATTTAGAGAATACTTCTTACTTTATCCAATATTAGCTAGGACCACGGTGACTGAATTATCTAGGACATAGGGACAATCTCGACTTCAGAATCAGATGACTATTGGCTTGAGACACGATTCCATAAATCATCAGGTACGAGGGCCTGGTATTCGTGAAACCTTTCAGAATCAAACATCCTCCCATTGGTTCAGGTTTAAGTTTGGAGGGAAGTGCGGGTTCAAGTACCGTCCTCACCGTCTATCTACAGATCACAATTACTAGGTCATTGCGAAAGATAATCCCCCGAGTTCAGCAACGGATTCTGAGAGTACCACTTTTGGGCGATTTTACACCGGAAAGGGGGTGTCAGGCAATGAGTCATATGAGCGCATTTCCGGAGCTCTTTGTTAGATCAAGCTCAGTAAAATGTAAACACCACCCTTCCATTCTTCACTTTCCCCCTATTTTGATGAAAATAACTCCGCCCGGCGCATGCGCAAAAGCGCGGATTTTTTCCGAATCCGTTGCTAAACAATAGTTTCAAAACGAAGCAAAAATTGAATGAAATTAAATCGAATGTTTGAGCTAACGAGTTACGATAGATGGCGCTGTTGCACAAACAGAAGTTGGTCAGTTAATCCTTGTAACTCGACGTGAACGGACGCAAATCTTGTTGCGTCAATATATGTTATAAAGTATTGTCAATGTGCGGCATGGACATTTGGAGCCTCAATGTGTTTTTATTGTTATTGTAATTGCGTGTTTTCGTTTGAAAACATTTATGTGTTTTCATTTTTATAATTATGTGGTTTTGAGCTTCTCTACAATTACTTTTTTTTCTTTGTGTTTTAATTCACTTTGTGGCTTGTGTTCTTTGTATGTTTTTGATAATCCACTTTGTAAATGGAATTATCTCTGTAGTGTGCTCTCTTTGAATAAATAAATATTTTAAGATGAAATCCATTTGATTTTTACCAAGACAAGCTGTTAGCACAATTTTTACAACTTCCACGGAACTCTTTTGACGAAGCAACATATAAATTTTCTGAAGAGATATTTTTAATTTTTAAATGTTTTGTAATCCGAATGGAAAATGTAATTATTTTGAGATCCAATAATATCAGAGAGATTCATCATAATCCTTCACTTAGTCGAAGAATTAACAATCCATCATTTTAAATGATGGCGAGAAACTTTTCATAGGTGGTACTGTAATAAAAGCCATTACTATAAAGTGAAGTCAGTCAACAAAATTAAAATAAATTATCAAAATAATATTGCGTCAAAAATCAATATGGTTTTGCTTTTATTTTAAGATCAAAATATTTCTTAGTCGTAAAAGAAATAAATTGATATGTCGGTAGTTCTTAGCAATAAGATACTGTTGTTTGTTCCAATTTTAAATTATCTTCACTTAAAAAGGCTGCAATAAAATTAATAATATTTTCGAGCGAATGCACATATATGAAAAAGCTCAGAAGTTTTCGAAATTAAATTAATGAAGCCTTTCAATTACCAATATTATGCAGGTAAATGAGTTTGTTTCTTTCATTCTTGTATCTCCTTACATGGAGAATACCTTTTTTACTTTTATTCATTTTATACACGTAGTTCTTAATTCTTTTCAAATGCGATTGCGTCAAACAAGAAATTATTGGATTAAATCCATTCATGAGGACTTTCGTTCCAATTTTTTTCGTGCTTTTTTATTTCTTTTCAATAAAAAAAAATTAAAAAAAGGGACGACACTTTGTAATTACGGGGAATATAAGGCGTTTGCTCAAACTTTTTCTTGAGGTTATTTTTTCTTTTCTATTTTCTATTACTTTCTCCCTGGAAATTTTTGACATGCATTTTTTTATTGCTTTTTTCGTCTTCTTTAGGAAAGATAGGGATTTAGGGAAAGAAGGTGTTTTAAAAAAATAATATTTTGAAATGACCTATAAAAAAATTTGTACTATAAAACAACGAATAAAAATTTTTATTTCTTCCAAATTCTGCATTGAACGTCTATTAGTTTCTAGAAGACTTTAAGATAATTAATGGAACTTAATATTTTTAAAAAATGTTAAATTTTACCGGCTTTATTTTTTTTCCTTCGACCATTTCTTCATAAACCCTGCCTTAAAATTTTTTTCCTTCAAATTTTTAATTGTTTGTATTTTTTTCCCACCTTTGTAAAGGAACTGGTAATTTTTTTTGTTCGTTTGAGTTATCTTTTCCTTTCAGGTTAAGATGTTTCCCTCGTGTGGCAACATATCCCAACCCAATTTTCTTGAAATATATTTTTTCTCCGCTTAGTTTTATCCTCTTTTCACGTATGAAGGTGTAACATACCATTTTGTTCTTCAACTACCGTAAATATTTTTTCTTTTATTTAACCTCGCTTCCTGCATCTCAGTTTCGAAACTTTCCCTAAATACAAAAACACGTAAGAAAAAATAGCGTTTTATTTATTACCTTTTCTCTTCTTTTTTTCATTTAAAGGATTTTAACATAACATAGGTGAAGAAAATAACTTTTGTAATGATTTTATTTTTTGGTGGGAACGTACACAGTCCAGTCACATTAATGTGACCACCACCTACTTTCGACGTCAACGTGAAATAACCAATCACAGAAGGCAGGTGGCAGCACAGTGCAGTGGAGTGTATATAAAGGATGTCCTAGGGCATCGGAAAGCCTTTCAATCGTTGGCGTAATGCAGAAATGTAGCGATTTATCCGACGTCCAAAAGGGCACGATTATTCGCTTTCGAGCCAAGGGTGGAAGCATTTCGGAAACGGCTAATTTTGTGAACTGTTCGCGTGCCGCCGTGGTAAAAGTATACCGTGCATGGCACTATCCAAAATCAGCGTCGTGGCACATGTGGTGCACCACGGGCTGTAGATGAAAGAGGCGAACAAAGGCTACGAAGATGCGTTCGGGCGAATAGACGTGCAACTGTTGAGCAACTGACCGCCCAGATGAACCAAGGGGCTACCAAGAGTGTATCCTCAACAACGGTTCAGCGAATGTTGCTGCGCATGGGCCTCCGCAGCTGACGCCTGGTTAATGCACCTATGCTGACTGCTGTTCATCGGCGACGAAGGCGAGGTGTCATACAGCTCGCAGTGCATGTGCGTGGTTCGAAGAGCACCAGGATGAGTTTACCGTACTCCACTGGCCAGCAAACTCACCGAATTTAAACCCAATCGAGAATCTGTGGGACCACCTCCATCGGGTTGTTCGCGCCATGGATCCTCAACCGCGTAATCTAGCGCAGCTGGCCACGGCACTGGAGTCGGCATGGCTCAACATCTCAGTGAACACCTTCAGAAACCTAATAGACTCTCTTCCTGCACGTTTCGCAGCGGTCCGCTCTGTCAAAGGTGGTTATTCTGACTTTTGACAGGTGGTCACATTAATGTGACTGGACTGTGTATATTGTATTTTTATCGTATTTTATTATGTCGCTCAAATAAACTCCAGCAATTTTGAAATAGACAATATGCATTGCAGCAATTTGCAAGTAAATCTAAGTATCCACATAGTGATAGGTTTTGTCTAATGAAATTATTCAATACTTCGGATTGCAAAATAATTTTAAAAACGTTGCTTATTGTTTTATTGAATGACTTTATTACGGACTTTCAAAAGTGAGTCTGATTAAAACAATAAAAATACATTTTGTTTATCGTAAATTGAATTTGTATCAAGGATTTGTAAAACTTAAGGAATGTGTGTGTTTTTTTCTTCTTAATAATAATGCGATACACTAAGGTTTTAATCTTGGCTCTTAAAATATTCTAGATTTTTATGGAATTTGGAATTACAAGGATTAAGGATTTGTAACAATTGAGGAATGTTTTTTAAAAAAAAAATAATAGTGCGATACACTGAGATTTTAATCTTTGCTCTTAAGATATACTAGATTTTATGGAATGTGAAGTGAATTTTTTCAGTATAGGTAGTTTATAATGATGTAATAATGAAATGGAATAGGTGTACAGACATTGGAATGGACTTAGTACTATTACATGGTCGATTCGTATTATACTAATAAAGACTTGCATATAAATAACTATTCGTTTAGTTCAACGGTATTTGAACATGTTTACGAACGATGCATCCAAATAGCTATTTAACAAAATTCTGAAGTCGGAGGGTTAAGTTTCTGATACATCCTGCGATTTTCACAAGCTATTGTGCTTACTTAGAACTATTAGATGGTCGAATCGTATTATACTAATGAAGCCTTGCATATAAATAACTATTCGTTTAGTTCAACGGTATTTGAACATATTTACGAACGATGCATCCAAATAGCTATTTAAAAAATTTCAGAAGGCAGAAGGTTAAGTACTGGAAATCCTAAACTATTCCTAAGGTAATCGTCGCTTAACAAGCAACACCACTTATATCAATTTTTTGAAATTTCAAAGAGGAAGAAAATACTCAATTTTTCGCAACGAATAGCGAATATTTCTGAAATTTTTTTTAAACATCTGGTAGGCACATGAGGTCTCAAGTTTATATCAGATGTTAAAAAAATTCAAAAATATTCGTCTTTATTTGCGAAAAAATCGAGTATTTTCTTCCTCTTTGAAATTTCCAAAAATTGAGATAAATACTGTTGCTTGTTAAGCAACGAAATGTTCTTCAACATTCCAAAACCAGCCTAAGACTTCTAGAATGATAGTAAACTGTCTATTAAGAGAATTTGTGTACTCCAATTATATCTTAGTGCGCTGGGTTTGTCACCTTATTCGTACGATATAAATCTACGTGATTTCTATCTTTGGGATCACATAAAAGATTTGGTTTACAAGAAAAGGCAAAAATACATTATTTGTCTCAAAAATGACATAACTGACTCATTTTCACAAGCATAAAAAGGAAAAACTTCAGTCTGTGTCTCACAAATTTCTGTCTAGTTTGCTCTATTATATTGACTCTCAGGGTTTTGAATCGCAAAACAGTATCCATTAGGAACTAATAACATATCCTAATTATGTAAAGAGATTGCAAGGCAATTAATTGCTCTGGTTTTTTTTAGGTTTTCTTTATTTTTTACTTTGTCCCCACTGAATCTTTTAAATTTTTCTTCATTTCCTTGTTCTTTTCACGATTCTTTTTTTTCATTTCCTTTATAAAATTCAAGGATTCAGAAAAAGAAAGTACTTTAAAAAATCTCTTAGAATGTATTCTGCCTAAAAGAAATCCGCATTATAAAACAGAGAATGAATAAAAAATATTTATACCATTTTTCTTTGAGTGGTCATTAGACTTTCGAAGACTTTAAGATAATTAATGGAACTTAATATTTAAAAAAATCTGGAGATTTTACCGGCTTCAATTTTTCTTGCTCCTTGTAGAAGCTCCTTGTCTTAAAATAATTTTTTACTCCAGTTTTTAATTGCTTTTTGTTTCTTTCCCACTTCTGTACAGAAAATGGCCATTTTTTTCTTCGATTTTCTTTTTCCTACAGGAAATGATTTTTTTTTCTCCTGAGGAAAGTCATCCCCACCCTCTCTCTCTCTCTCTGAAGGAATTTTTTCCCGCTTGAATTGATCTTTTTGTATCGTCCGATATAGAGCGTATAATGAGGGTGTAGCTTACCGTCTTGTATCGTTCTTCACTCATTATTACCATTTTTTCCCTTCGTACCTGAGGTTTCGAAACCTTTTTAAATCAAGCGACGTTAGAAGAGTTTGCGTTTTATTAGATTTTTTCCCTTCTTTTTCTGGCTTCTTGGTGCTAAAACAAAACTTAACATTGAATTTAATTGACGACCATGACACTTTTTTTGTGGTAAAAGCTTTTTATCGATGCATACCATTTCGCTCTTCGCGATAAAATAAATAGATGAAATACGCTGTAGCAGCGTGCATACATGAATTGCTTTTTTTCCCCATTAGGGTTTCAGGACTTGGGACTATAAGATTATTTTTAAGATGTTGTTTATCTTTTTATTGAAGCGTTTTATTGCCAATTTATTAGAGTGCTTACCGCTTAAATAAAGAAGTTCTTTTTAGTGAGATGAATTGGTGAAAACGATAGTCAATAGAATGGTTAAGATTTTACAATATGTGAAGATTATATGATACTGATTCACTTTCAAGCATAAAAAGAAAATCTTCAGTCTGTGTCTCACAACTTTCTGTCTATTTTGCTCTATCGTATTATCTCTGAGGGTTTTGAATTGCAAAACAGTATCCATAAAGAACTAATAACATATCCTAATCATGTAAAGAGATTGCAAGCCAATTAATTGCTCTGGTTGTTTCAGGTTTCTTTTTTTACTTTGTGCCCACGGAATCTTTTAAATTTTTCTTCATTTCACTTGTTCTTTTCACGGTTCTTTTTCTTCATTTCCTTTACAAAATTCAAGGATTCAGAAAAAGAAAGTTCTTAAAAAAATCTCTCAGAATGTATTCCGTATAAAAGAAATCCGCATTATAAAACAAAGAATGAATAAAAAATATTTATACCATTTTTCTTTGAGTGGTCATTAGATTTTCGAAGACTTTAAGATAATTAATGGAACTTAATATTTAAAAAAATCTGGAGATTTTACCGGCTTCAATTTTTCTTACATCGTTTCTTTCTCATATGTAGAAGCTCCTTGCCTTAAAATAATTTTTTATTCCAGTTTTTAATTGCTTTTTGTTTCTTTCCCACTTCTGTACAGAAAATGGCCATTTTTTTCGATTTTCTTTTTCTTACAGGAAATGATTTTTTTTTCTCCTGAGGAAAGTCATCCCCACCCTCTCTCTCTCTCTGAAGAAATTTTTTCCGCTTGAATTTATCTTTTTGTATCTTCCGATACAGAGCGTATAATGAGGGTGTAGCTTACCGTCTTGTATCGTTCTTCACTCATTATTACCATTTTTTTCCCTTCGTACCTGAGGTTTCGAAACCTTTTTAAATCAAGCGACGTTAGAAGAGCTTGCGTTTTATTAGATTTTTTCCCTTCTTTTTCTGGCTTCTTGGTGCTAAAACAAATCTTAACATTGAATTTAATTGACGACCATGACACTTTTTTTGTGGTAAAAGCTTTTTATCGATGCATACCATTTCGTTCTTCGAATTAAAATAATATATGAAATACGCTGTAGCAGCGTGCATACATGAAGTGCTTTTTTTCCCTGTCAGGGTTTCAGGACTTGGGAGTATAAGATTATTTTTAAGACCTTGTTTATCTTTCTATCGAAGCGTTTTATTGCCAATTTATTAGAGTGCTTATCGCTTAAGTAAAGAAGATCTTTATCAGTGAGATAAATTTCGTGAAAACTATGGTCAAGAGATTGGTTAAGATCTTGCAGCAGGTGAAGACTACATGTCTTTTAAAATAACAACGCGACAAACTCAGTCCTAAACTCCTAAATTCCAGTCCTAAAATTTTCTATCTTAACTTTTGAAATAATCTAAATGATAATTTAACAGGAAGTTTTTTTTCTGAATCGGTAGCCGTCAGTGATAGTTACATAATAATTCATTTTTATGTAAATAGCTGCATAAAGTTTCATGAAATAAAATTAATTTTATTAGAGTATACATAACTGTACCAAACTCGCACTGCTCCCAAACGCGTCAGCAATGCGAAAATCCGATGAACATCGGCGTGGTGCGGTCAAAAGTTTGAAAATCCAATTTTGTTTGAAATCCATTTGGGCTGCCGGGTCAGAAATGCTGAAATGCGATAACTGATACCTCGGGATACCTGATGATAACTGGGATACCTCTCTCACACTACAGAAAATTGGAGCCGTGGGGATGCTTTGAAGGCGGGGGAAAATAGGTGCAGTAGTGGATCGGAGTGCCCGTAGGTGATTGTTTTGTGTTTTGCGTGGAGTGGCCCATGAATGATCTACCTAAATGGATGGACTGAAAAATGGAATGACTTGGAGTGGAGTGATAGTTAATCTCCATCTTAAGACACAATAACAATAAAACAATAGAGGAAGTTCGTCCGCCTGACCGTCCGTGAACAAGATAACTCAAAAACACAAACAACTAGAAAAACGAAATTTAGCGCATGATTTCACCATCAGAATTGCATGTCTGTATCAAATTTTAAACGAAATCCGTTCAAGGTTTGACCGTGTGTTTGGCCATATATTCGCAACTATGTGATTGCGATAACTGAAAAAGCAGCGATTTAGTTAATCAAAGTTTACTATGTAGTGTTAACATGATAAGTTTAACAAAACCCGTCTAAGGGGTGGAATTATGTTGCACCTTATATTATGCGTCTATGTGAAGGTGGTAACTTTCAAAACGCAATGATTTAGTTAAACAAAATTTAGTTTGTAGTGTTTAGATCGTAATATTCGATCTGTGTCAAAATTTAGACAAAACACGTCCAAGGGTTTGCCTTGTGCCGGGCCGTATATCCGCGTCAATGTGAAGGCAATAACTCAAAGCCGAATGATTTAGTTAAATAAAATTTAGTATCAAATTTTTAAACCATAATTGTAGGCCTGTGTCAAATTTTGTATACAATCGGTCGATGGGAAGGCGTCCAATATGCATTCTCAGTTTTCTCCATTACACTACGACTCACAAAATGAGCCATACTACTTAGAATACAACGGAAAAATACTCCAGCTAGTTGATATTGCGGGAAATGGACATTAATCCCTATTAGCACAATATGCTCTACAGTATTCATAAGATAACTTTAGAATGATGTACGGTACATTCAGAATATCGTACAGTATTCTTAAGATATCTTTACAATGATGTGCGGCATTCAGAATATCGAGGCAACATCGTGGAGCTAGCTACCATAAAATATTTTGTTCTAATGGGGATGAAACTTACAACAAGGTGATCATAAAAACCACAGTGTTCAAACATGGTACCAGAATTAAATAGTACAGTTATTTTTATTGTCGACGCTTCAGTACTATTTTCTAAACAGTGTTTAACATTTATCCGAATATTTGCAAAGAGCCGTGGTGGTGTTTGAGAGATTCTCGGCATCAGAAAATGTGAGCCAAGGATTCGAGACCCTATTCCACAAAACTTCCACTTTGTAAGAAGTCCTTGAAATTTACATTAACACAATACAGGATACAATTTCCAAACAATTAAAAGACAGCATAGCTCACAATATGTTGAACGTTACATGTTTGTTGTTAAAAACAATTAATCCAATTGTGAAGTTCCAGAAATAGAATTCTCTGAATTCCAAATCTCCACATTTAGAAAATTTGCCTATATTGACAGTGCATATTTTGAGAAATATAATATAATGTAAATTTCAAGGAGTTAATGGAGTTAAATTTTGGAAACTATATTTAGATAATAGTCAAATTATAGATTTTTGTATCTGGAATAGTGCTTGGATACATGTAAATAATATTGTAAAAATTTTGTTATGGTGATCCGCATCTTATGTAACATATTCTGTGTTGAAGGACATGGTTGGAGTACTACTCGTAATATAGGATTGAAAATTGTGAACTAGTGAGTTACAGTATTTAAAAAAAAGGAAATAAAAAATAGGTCTTTAGGTTTTCCTGTCAGATGGTAGATGTAGGTTGTTGGCTCTGTATACTTGCGACTTCCAGAGTGGCACTTTTTAAGGTATGTGCCTACCCTAAAATCGACGTTTTTATGAAAATTTTCGAAATTTTTTTATTACTTTGTATTAGAGGCCATACATTTAGGATTCCAAAAATGGTTTACTTTAGTTTCTTCGATAGTCAGAAGCAAAGTTATTGCCTAAATTATGAAACAGAAGTGAAATTTTCGAAACCGAAACTAAGCCATAGAAATGCAAAAAACACATCTAACCAGCTATTTCTTTACTCTTAGACAATGTGAATGTACAATTTACTTTTTAAATATAGAATTAAGTTTTATTTATTTTTTTATTATTGTTCTAAGCGTATTTGGCAACTGTTTCTCTAGTTACGGGATATTTTACCAGAAGAAAAGTTCGTTTACTCCAAACACTGTTATTATGTAGTAAAATAGCAGTTTAATTATTCAATTCAGGCGATATAAGGCTGATGACTGTATTTAACCATCTTAATGTCAAGCTTGAACCAGAAGTTATTTTTAAAAAAACTACATAGAAATTGATATTGAGAGAATTAAGAAATCGAAGCGACAAATCGAACCAAAAACAAAATTATCAAGAAAAAAATTTAAAGTTAATTTTTAATTAATTTTGTTTTAAATCTAAGTCAAAGAAGGCTTAACTTACAAATACTGTGAATTTTGAGTTGTTAAAATATGTATATAATTTTTTGTGCGACTTTAAAATCTTCATTTGCGTTTTCTGGAAAATAGCCATTTTCATTTTTTTGGATTACGAAAAATCTCATTTCTTAAAAAGGTTTTAAGATATTCAAATAAAATTTAATCTCAGTGTTCTATACATCTCTAGGTATGTTATAAACCTCAAATATAGCTTAAAGTGCATAATTATTTATTTTAGAGCTGTTTTTATTTGAAAAAGTGATAGTTTTTTTTGTAAAAAGCTGTTGCGTACACAAACTTTGGTATATCTCGGTAACTTTTAAAAGGTACTCTAAATATTCTGCTTCATAACACAGGTAAATGTATACCAAATATATTATTGAGAGAAAAAGGGAAATACATGCATTAGAATTTGTTATAGGAAGTTTGGCGTAAAAGTCAATTTTTACTAAATTTTGACCAAAAATGGTCAAAATTTGGAAAATAAAAAATTTGTTCATTAAAATGGCATTTGAATTAACTGTTTTATACACCATTATAACTGAAAACATAAGTGTTGAATAAAAATTTCCTTTTTTTCAAAAAAAGTCCCCCGAAGGTAGGCACATACCTTAAATTTTTAGTGAACGCGTTCTCGTATTCTTGATTCATGATAGAGAATCTTTGATGATCATAATTGAATCTTTATAGAGCATCTTTTGTGCTGGTCAGATTTTTCTTTTTTCTTCCGCATGCTTCGGCAGGTCGGAATTTCTTCCTTGTCTATGTAAGAAGTCTTGGCGCATGCTGAATCCGTCAGGATCAAACACTCTCCTTTGGAGTAAGTTGAATGTTTAGAGGGTGGTAAGGGCTCAAGTATCGTTCTCGTGGTTTAACCGCGGTTCGAAATTATGAGATTGGTTCCAAACATAACTCTCGTGCAGTTTCAAAACGGAAAATAAATCTAGCTAAATTAAGCCGAATATTAGCGATACTGACAAGATACCAGTAAAAAAAAGAACTTCATATTTCAAGCTCATATCCATTTCATAAGCAGCAAGACAGCCTGTCAGAAAAATTCCCATAGTTTCTTGCATCAATCATTCATGTATAGTAAGTGATAATTTTCTAGAGATGTTTTTTAATCCTTAACTATTTCGTGGCATGTCTGTCTGATATATTTATTTTGTAATCTATTTAGTTCAGGCAGATTCTTCATAATCCGTCACTAGTAGAAATGTTGACAATAACATTTCTTAACGCAAGCTTTTACTATAAATTGAAATGAATAAACGAAATTGATGTAGTCCCAGATAGCACGTAAGTTTGCAGCAAGTTTGATTTTGACTTGTCATGGCAAAATTTGACGCGTCAAACTTGAATCGAACTTGTAGCAAGTTCGATGTGACAAGTAGCGCCACCTCTTTGCAAATCAAACTTGCTGCAATTTTGCAAAACAAGCTTCCTGCAAAGATAGCACAATAAAGAGATAATTCTCTTTGTCTCTGTTTTAAAAAACATCCGATTTTTAATAGCATCTCCTAGACCGTAATTCTTTTTTATTAATTCAATAAATCAATGATAATTTGTGAAAAAAATAACTTTTTTATAAAAAAATTTTTTGAAACATTTTCCATCTTTTTACTAAATATATCACTCTCACTTTAAAGAAAACTATGTCGCCTTTTTCTTAATGTTGAAATTTTAACGTTTATAAACAAAATTAAATCTAAAAAACAGTCAGTGTTTGTTGAACAATAATAACTAGACATTTTGTCCCATTTTAAAGTAATTACTTTTAACTCTAATTTCATAATTTATTCTACTAGCAAAAAGTAGTTATTAGCGAAAATCGCTCTCTCTTTGACTTCAAATCATATTCTCAACTCAAAAAATTAATGAAATCCAGAAAATAGTTAAAAATAAATCGTATACGAATCGAATCGAACGATGTATTAACGAAATCTATCTTCTACTCACAGAGTTCAACTGGCTCAATGGTAGCGTCTCCGCTTCGGAACCGGGAGGTCGCGAGTTCTATCCCAGGTTGTGTTCGTGTTCTGTTTTTGCTATAATTTGCAATGAGTTTGACACGGCAAACTTGCTGCAAGTTCGTTTCATGGTGACTTCGGAGCTTTCGTTAACTTGCTGCAAGCTTACTGCAAGCTTGCACTCTCTTGTCACGGTGTCACCAAACTTGCACTCTTGTCATGACAAATTTGTGGCAAGCTTGCTGCAAACTAAAATTGCTATCTGGGGTACTACACACTTTGGTTGAATAGTTCTAATATATCTAAGATTTTCGAGTAACTTCATACAGGTTGAGAAAATATGACACCAGAAGAATTTTTTATTATCCTATCAAGTCTTATCTTTTCGATACTGAATGAGAGATTGCCTTTTAAAAAGACGTTTTGCCGCATTTTGGAAGCTTTTCCTTTCATTCATTTCTGCAAATGATTATTTTGCTCGCTTTTTTCGTGTTCCTGATTTTATGTATCATTCATTAGCTTTTAATGTAAAACATTAGGCTTAGTGCAGATATAAAAATCTTTACATTGTTCGTTTATGATTTATTTTCAGTTTCCTGAATTCTGCGTGTAAAGAGAGATTTTAGATGAAATTTCTTCACTGAAATATCATTAAAATGTCACGTAAACTGATCTTTGAAATTTCAGTAAAATATTAGAACTTGAAAAAAACTTGTTTTATTTAATTCAGTCAGTATTAAATTCGCTAAACAAACTTTATTTGCTTTATTTTTTACTATTTCGCAATTTCTATTTAACTTTATCCTAAATCCTTTGCCTTACAGAAGTTTCACTCAACTACATTTGAAGGAATATCCAGTTGAGCTATTAACATTTTTAAAGTTTAGGGTAAATAGTTATTAACATCCTTAAATCAACATTTATACAACTAATTCATGGTAAGATTAATAAAAAATGTTTTATCAAGTTATGATTCATTATAACTTTTCCTGAATTATTTTACTTTAAGTTTAAGCCTTTGAGGACTGGTCGACGTTTCAGCAAAGCGCGTGGCAACTCAGGACCGGCGCACTTTTTCTAGTTAAGCCTAATTGCGCTAAAGCTGGTGTTGTTATATATGTGGCAACACTCAGTGTTGGGGTTTGGTTAAAAAAGGATATGGCATCAGATAGATGTTGACTGTGTATGTACTGGAGCTGATGGTTGCTAGACGCTCTTAAGAGATGTTATAAAAATGAGAATATACAATAAAACATGGCGTAGTCTATTAACCTAGAACTTGCGGGATTAGTTTGAGAAATAGAACGAAATAAAAATCGTAGCATAATGGAAGGTTGCCATCCACCACGAGGTTTGAACTTCAACGGCAACATGGCCGACAATTGGCGTCGGTTCAAACGATTGTTTGAGATATATCTCATAGCTTCAGGTAATGAGGCGAAATCGTCGGAAGTAAAAGTGGCGATTCTGCTGAATGCTGCTGGAGAGGAAGCTGTTGAGGTATTTAACACTTTCAATTTATCAGCTGAGGACAGGAAAGACTTTGATAAAGTGGTGAACCACTTTGAAAAGTTCACAACTCCTAAGAGGAATGTCGTCGTTGAGCGGTTTATCTTCAATCAACGTTGTCAAGAGGAAGGTGAGACGTTCGACGTGTTTGTCATGGACTTAAAGAAGCTGGTGAAATCATGTGAATTTGGAGATCAGTCTGATTCAGTTGTCCGTGACAGAATTGTTTTGGGAGTTGGCGATGCAAGTCTTCAGGAAAGAATGCTACGAGAATCGGATCTAAGTTTAGAAAGAGCTATTGACCTAGGAAAAACAGCCGAGTTGAGCAAAATTCGAGCGCAGACAGTTCAAGGGCAAAATGTTGATTTTGTTGGAAGGAGATCTGGTGCACAGAAGCCATTATCATCACGTGAGGCAAATTGGAGTAATAAAGATGAAACAGTCAATAAATCATGCCAAAACGGAGAAAAAGCGAGAATGTTTAGCTCCTGTTGGAAGTGTAACAGGAAGCATGTGAAAGGGAAATGTCCTGCATATGGTAAGCGCTGCCATTCCTGTAACAATTTAAATCATTTCTCTGTTGTGTGCCGTTATAAAGATGTAAAAGATGTAGTGGTAGATGAATCGGAGGACAACGGTGACTATTATGTGAACTCTATAAACGTTCATCATATTGTGAAATGTATTGAGTCAGCATCCACTTTGAAGGAGTGGAACAAAACTCTTATCATTGAAGGACAGCCTGTGACATTCAAATTGGACACTGGTGCTGAAGTGAATGTACTGCCTCTTAGTATTTTTAATTTGTTTAAGTCACAGTCCAAAATGAGGAAATGTAATGTAGTGTTGAAAGCTTTTGGAGGTGCAACAATTAAGCCTGTTGGCTCTATTTCTTTAAACTGTAGTGTTGATAATTTAAATTGTGTTATTGATTTTATTATAGTGGCAAATCCTCAGGTAAGACCATTATTGGGTATTAATGAATGTGTTAAATTGGATCTTATTCATTTTGTGAATGATATTGAAATACCTAATAAAAACAAATTAGACCAGTATATGAATATGGCATTTAGTTCTAAAGATGAATTTATACAAAATAACGTGGAGCTATTTGAAGGTGTGGGAAAATTTAAGGGTACTTGTAAAATTAATATTAAAAATGATGCAACTCCAGTTGTAAGGCCACCTCGTAGGGTACCATTAACTGTTAAACCAAAGTTAGAATTAAAATTGAAAGAATTAGAAGCTCAAGGTATTATTGCTAAGGTTGATCAACCTAAAGAATGGGTTAGCAATATAGTTATAATTGAAAAAGCAAATGCGGCCATACGAATTTGTCTGGATCCCCAAGATCTTAATAAAGTAATTAAAAGGGAGCATGTATTGATCCCTACTATAGAAGAGTTCTTACCAAAATTAACAAATAAATCAGTTTATTCTGTATTAGATCTGAAAGATGGGTTTTTCCAAATACCATTAGATGTAAAAAGTAGTGAACTCTGTACTTTTAGCACACCGTTTGGGTGTTATAAATTTTTAAGACTTCCCATGGGAATTTCATGTGCCCCTGAAATTTTTCAGAAAAGAAACCAAGAAAATTTTGGTGATATACAAGGTGTTCTAATCTACTTTGATGATTTACTTATTGCGGCTAACTCAATAAAAGATCATGATGAAATTTTGGCTAAAGTAGTTCAAAGAGCTAAATCCCTTAATATCAAATTCAATAAGAATAAAGTACAATTTAGAGTTCCAGAAGTTAAATATTTGGGTCATGTATTTAATGTGGCAGGCATGCGTCCTGATCCTGAGAGGGTTAAGGCTGTAGTGGAATTAAAAGAGCCTAAAAATAAGCTTGAATTGCAGAGAGTTCTGGGAATGCTTAATTACTTAAGGAGGTTTGTGCCACATTTTTCAACTAAAACTGCTGCATTAAGGGAACTTTTAAAACAAAAAGTTGAATGGCAGTGGCTAGGGTTGCATTCTCAAGCTTTCAAAGAATTAAAAAATCTAATTTGTAATGCTCCTGTACTGGGAATATTTGACAGTAATAAACCCATCACATTGCAGGCAGATAGCTCAAAAGATGGGTTAGGTTGTTGCCTATTGCAAAATGGTCAGCCAATAGCCTTTTCTTCCCGCAGTTTAACTGACTCAGAAAAAAATTATGCACAAATAGAAAAAGAATTTTTAAGTATTTTATTTGCTGTAAATAAGTTTCATTACTATATATATGGTAGAGAGGTTGAGGTACTTACAGATCATAAACCATTAGTTTCAATAATGAACAAAAATATTGTCAATGTGTTGTCCAATAGATTACAAAGGATAAAGATTAAGCTTTTAAAGTATCAGTTGAATTTAAAATATTTACCAGGCAAATTTATGCACATAGCTGATCTCATATCTCGGTCATTTAATGAGAAAGAGATTCAACTTGATGATGAGGATATGATTGAAACTGTTCATACATTAACAAAACAGTTGCAGATGTCAGAGATTAAAAAAAGGGAGTTTAAGGAGGCTACCTTGAAAGATCAAGGACTTAAAAAGGTACAACAATACTGGGAAACTGGATGGCCAAATAGTATTGATAAGGTTCCAAAAGAAGCCAGGTCTTATTTTAGGTTTAGGCATGAGTTAAGTGTGGAGCAAGATTTAGTTTTTCTTAATAGTAGAGTTGTAGTACCAGTATCATTAAGGAAAAGCATGTTATTGTTATTACACGAGGCACACTGTGGAGTAGAAAAGTCAAAAGCTAGGGCTAGACAGGTTATATTTTGGCCTAATATTAATGATGATATTGAAAAAATGATCTCTACATGTATGGTATGTGAGAGGTATAGGCCCCAAACAATTAAAGAACCTCTTATAAGTCACACAATACCCCATCTTCCTTATGAAAAAATTGGCGCTGACATTTGTGATTATGGTGGTAAAAGTTATTTAGTAGTAGGATGTTACTTAACGAAATGGGTGGATGTAGTTCAGTTAAGGAATAAAAGTTCAGAGGAAGTTATCAATAAATTAAAACCAATGTTTGCTACTCATGGTATCCCAAAAATCATGATTTGTGATAACGTTCCTTTCAGTAGCTGGGAGATGAAAAAGTTTTCAAAAGAATGGTGTTTTGAAATCATCACAAGTAGCCCTAGGTATCCTAAGTCAAATGGGTTCGCTGAAAAGTTAGTAGGTATTGCCAAGAGTTTGTTAAGAAAAGCAGGCCCCGAAAAACTGTATGAAGCATTACTCGAGTACAGATGTACTCCTATTTCAGGTATGAGTATTTCACCTAGTCAAATGTTATTAAGTAGAAAGCTAAGAACAAAGTTGCCCATAACTCAAACTGAGTTACAGCCAGTAGTACATAAGCATTTCCGGGAAGGGCTAATTAAAAAACGGGCAAGGACAAAGTTATATTATGACAAACAAGCTCATGTTAGACCTGAATTTATTTCTGGGGAAAAGGTAATGGTGAGAGTAGGTACACAGTGGGAGCCTGCAGTAATCGTTAAAAAGCATTCAACCCCTAGATCATATCTGGTAAAGAATAAAAATGGAAGAATCGTTAGACGAAATAAATGTCATATTCGCAAGACAAATATTCAGACAAATAAAGAATTGAATCCTGATTACCATGATCTTGGTGATGAGTGGAATATATGTGGTAATAATACTCAAGATAATGGTCTTTACCACAGTAATAATAATCCTGTTAATTTAAACCGTAATACATCTCACACTACCTCTCAGAATGGTTATCTTTATAATAACAATTCAGCTAGTTCAAACCCTGTGTATATAACTCGTAGGGGTAGAAATGTTAACAGGCCATCCAGGTATGATGATTATCTTTTGTAATTAGGCATTATTCAACAATTTTATATCTGTATCATTTTGTATATTAAGGCAGATCATTATGTATATTATCATTTTGTAATTGTATTATAGTTAAAAAA
This sequence comes from Araneus ventricosus, assembly GCA_013235015.1. Lineage (NCBI taxonomy): Eukaryota > Metazoa > Arthropoda > Arachnida > Araneae > Araneidae > Araneus > Araneus ventricosus. The sequence goes on from BGPR01005082.1 coordinate 72,649, forward strand.
TTATTATTTTGTATTTTTATGTTTGCTAAAAGGGAAAGATGTTATATATGTGGCAACACTCAGTGTTGGGGTTTGGTTAAAAAAGGATATGGCATCAGATAGATGTTGACTGTGTATGTACTGGAGCTGATGGTTGCTAGACGCTCTTAAGAGATGTTATAAAAATGAGAATATACAATAAAACAGGTGTCACGCCGACGTGACAGTCGGTAGTTAAAAGCCACAAGAGCCGGTACGTATTTGTAACAGTCGGGAGAGACTGTTCCAAGCAGCTAGCACGTCCGTCTGACAGTCTTCCTCAAAGGTTAATATAAAGAGGTCCATAGAAAAAATTTTTCCTCCAAGGAATTTTGTAATATTTTTAGTATAAACAGTGCAAATTTGACATCCCTTCATTCTTTTTTAGTTTTCTTTTAACTGCCTATCTAAGATTAAGTTAGGTAAAGCTGATTATTGACATGAAAGTTTATTTTTTAAAATTAAATATCAGGGTATCACTAACTGTCTAGTTTACCCTGTAGGATTTTACCCACAGATATAGAATATGAAACGATATTTTAAAATTTATCTTGCCTTATTTTTTAAAAAAAAATATTTTTATGTCAATTACTTTTAGTTTATAATGACAGTGTTTCTGTAGACCTGCTTAATTTATTTTCAAAATGAATGAATAAACAAGTTCATTAGAAGGAACGATTGTATCTCTATGAAAGTTAAATTTAGATGCCATCAATCTATGAATTTTAGATCAGCAATTACAGAAGCCATTGTTAGCGACGCACGACAAAATGAGATGAAAAGATTTAAGAGATTAGATGAAGAATGGATGCTGCATGTTTATCGAAAAGTTTCGAGATAAATACAATGTCGCAGTAGAATATACGAGTTGGTGAACATTGTAACAAGAAAAATATTGTATAACTCTTATGTTAGTTTCTCTTTGCTGAAGAATTTCAAAGTTAAGAGACATAAGTCTGCTTCATTGTATCTATTTATTCCTCCATGCAGAATTTTAGATTCATGCATGAATCGAGTGCAAATCCTTGAGAGGCAACTATGCTTAAATATGGTTTGGTAGCTTTACCATTTCTTTCCGCTTCCTAAAGCGTAAAGTATCTACTTTAGAAATAACGAACTTGTTATGTAAGTGAATGCAGAATAGATTCAGAATAACAGTGATGTATCGGAGATAATTACAATGGTATTTATGTATGATTATCAATAAAAACGTTATGTATGATTATCAATAAAAAAGTTATTTCTGGTTATCAGTAAAAAAAGTAATTATCAATAGAAAAAAGTAAGGAAAATAAAAAAGTAAGTAAAAGTAATAAGTAAAAATGTAATTAACAATAAAAAAGTAAGAAAGGTAAAAAAATAGTAATCAATTAAAAAACATATGAGAAATATGTTTTTTCAGGTTTAACAATTGCATCCATTGTTTCATTTTTAGTATAAGACAGTATGAAATGTAGCTCAATTATTTCAATGTATGATTTAATTTTAGATTTTAAATTTAATGAAAACCAAAAAGGAAGGGTGATTGTATCTTTTTACATAATTTATATTCTAATTTTTGTCAATTGTTGAATTTTTTTTACTCTTACATTTCATAGTAAAATAAAACACCCATTCTTTTGTATTAAGCAATGAAAGGGATATAGATCTGATTACTCATCAGAATTACGTAAGTTACCGTAAAAAGAGTCTGAAAATTTAATTCTACTCCTTCTTAAATTTACGAATTTTATGCTAAACATATACCTTTTATCGTAAAGATTTAGGAATAAATATTTTTTTTCCTCTGGTGTATGAAAAGATTACGACTAAGCGGTTTTATTAAAAATCCAGACCTATAACTTTTTAATCGGTTTATTAATTTCATAATATTCATTCAATTTGTCAGATCTCGAGATCTATTATGTAACCAGAAGATCTTTAAAAAACCGAAAACATAGTGACATATTAATTAATTCAGCATCATTGAATTTTTATTTTAGATGTAATACTGGGAAGTGTACTAAAAATGCCAAAAATTCATTAATTTATTAATAATAAATAAAAAATATTGTCATTTGCTGAGACGTTCTAATTGACTTAACTTAATGGTGGTAGTTTAAACATAATATATTCACATCAAACTTTAAATTCCTCACCATTATTTGATTACATCGAGGTAATATGAAGAAAACTATATCATATCCGCTATCGTAACTGTTATATCGTATCGCTGTTTGCTGTAACTGTTATATAAGCTAAAGTCGAAACGTCGTATGTCAAATTTACCAGAGCATTTTATTGACGCAAAGCTCTAGCATAAATTAGACGCTTCTACTCTCAAAATGTTGTATGTGATAAGATTGTTGTTGTTGTCACAAAACGCCTTATCCCTCTTGTGATTCCAAGTGTTACACTAAAATTCTTTATGTTTTGCTATGTGTCATTTTTGACATACGATATTATGATAAAACAACGCTGATATGTGTCCATAAATAATCGGATGTCACTTCGCTTTTAAATTTAACAATCAATAAATGTGTTGTTATTTTGTGAATTTCAAAAGGGAATTATCAAAAAATCGGCAATCAACTAAATTTATGGAAGCACTATTCAACAATGCATTGATAGCATCAAATATTAACGAATTACAATTTTTCCCAATACCCTATTTATTTTTTATCTTAAAGGAATCGAAGTGGTAAGTTTCATTTATCTTAGGCTATTGGTTTGTGCAACTAGTTCAGTGTATGCATTCTCTCAATTTTATCGAGGTAGTCCATTGTTTTTGTTGTCTCGAGAAGGTAATTAATTATAATTTTCAATTAAATAAATTCTAATTAATTCAGTGTTTTAATGGGAGTACATGACTAACTTGCTGAATCCCAGATACGCCGTCGCAGAGTTAAATAAAATTGATAGAGATCATTATATTAAAAGGTTTCAAGGAATGAAATATTGTTGAAAGCTATAGATTTATATAAACTCGCTATTCAATAGACCCTCGAATTAACGTAACTCCAAACAACGGACATCGGATTAAAAAGGCTAGAATTTGATTAATGTAGTTGGAAGAGGGAAAGTGAAGCTTGAGTTCTTTTTCGTCATTTTAATATGTAATTATAAAGAGTGTTTCGTTAATAATATGTTATGCACGTTAGTTATTGTTCATTTACATTATACCGAATAATTTCATTAGTTGCATCATATTGTTCATATAAGAATTCACGGTTAACTTCCGTATTTATAAATACTCTTAAGACCAACTAGTTCCTTAAATTGACGGTTTGCTGAATTATATTTGTAAGCTAAAAATAGAGCTTAAATTCGTTATTTATTTCCTTTCGCATCAAACGTTTAGATTCCTTTCATTGAAAAGATAGGATCACCATTCACCAAGTATTACGAAGTGGCATTATTTTCTCGTAAGCCTCGTTTTCTCATGAAAAAATATCTCTGTCATTTACAAACATTTTTTTAAAACTCATACTCACTTTTGTAGACACATATTCGCGTTGCGTATTGTCTCATTCTCATTTCTCTGTTGGCTTGTAGAGTGACGACATCAGTTTATATTCATTCTTTCTTAATTTTAGATTATATTTCTGATTGTAAAATTTTATGATAGATGTCGAAATAAATGAATTTACATCCGGTTGGGAAGGTGTTTTGCATACATTCGTGCCATGAGGGAGGGCTCGGCTTTGATTTCTGGATAAGGCGTGAATGATGGGTGTGAGACAGAAATTCAACTTCGCCATTGGGTGTCTCTTTCCAACACCTTAATAGAGTTACAAAAATCGTTCGGTGTGTGTGTACGGTGAAAACAGTCCAACAAGCAGGATAATGGACAAGGACACTTTATTCTCGAATATTTCGAAAAACATGAAGCACAGTAACAGGAATAACCGCACTTGCACAAATTCGCAGCACAACCAAACAGCAAATCACTAATTAATAACAGTAACAGCACTTTCAGTACAGCATGGCGTCTATCAGCTTACTAGCTCTCACTGCGGATACATCTCCAAAGACGACCCCACTCGATCAACACGTCCAAACTCCAAGAACGATACAATACCAAACGTTTATTCTTTCTTCTCTGTGATCCGAGCACAGCGCTATTTACAGTTTCCCCGACATACCGTGATGTCACATGGAATCATCAGGAGAAATCCGGATCTCGGCCCCCAATAGAGATATCAAGAAAATTCTAGTATTTTTCAGATCCCTTTTTTCGCCAAAGTCGCCAAAATGTTCACCAAGGACGAGGGTCAATGGTTCCATTCCTCCGGCATTTCCCGTACATACCCCTGTAGAACTCTCTTCCTAACCATAAGACTAACATTGCTGGGAAGCGTAACAATAGCTAGGGTTATCATATATCCGGATTTCGTCCAGATAGTCCTGATTTCAAGCTGACATTTGCCTTAGTGTCCGGAGCTTCGAAATTACGTCAGTGAATGCGAAGAGGGATAAATTTAGTTGCAATGGGGGAAATTTGATGTATTCGAAAAAACTGACGTCATTCCACTTTATCCTGTCCAGAATTCTCCGAAAAAATAAAAAATGATGCGATTTTCCTCATTAAAATTATTTCATCGGAAAATATCTACCGTCAAAAGAAATAAAAAGTGGATGAATCTTCTTGTCCAGAGCTCAGCTTAAACTGAAAATTAAAAGTTTGGGCAGTTTGGTTTCATCCTACGTTTCTTTTATGTAATTTTTTTTATTTACCAAACATTAATAAAAATGATATCTTCTTTGCAGTCAGACATCTTGATTTTTTTCACTTCCTCAAACTCTGTTAGTGTTATGAAAGATGATCATCGGTGGAAGCTATTAGAATTGTATACTATGACCCCTCAAGACCCTTCAACCCCCGGTTTGTCCGGATTTCAACTAAAAAAATTATAGTAACCTCTTTTCATAGCACTTCTTATGAAGCAGAACCCTTTTTTGTCCGGGTGAATGCGCACGCATTAAACTCTTTATGACTGTCTGTATTTATCTTTCTTCAACCGCCGTTAGAACACACGTCATCAACAATTCAAACAATTGAACTATAGTAAATGGATTATCCGGATCCCAATTCCTTCATTTATTGTGCAAATACTGGTATATATTCTGATCTGTGTGCGTATATGTCAAAATTGCTATGTTCGGTTGTTTCTCTTCTCAGGCGTCTTTTATATATCGAGGGTTCAGAGTTAAAGTGAACCAATTCCATGAGAATCACTTCAGAGAAAACAAACCTCAAAGTTGATTAAGTTGCATTTGAAATAGCAGTGGAGACATCAAATTGTTCTTGCTGCCTGGTTGATACGAATTGAACTATGAGCTTGAATCATTATTGCACAGAAAATATAATATTTCTGCATTACCATGGTAGTATTAGTGGAAAATGGTACAAACTTGGACTTGATCCACTTTGTCTCGGAATATAGCAATCATTGAATCATATGATATTTATCAACGAACAAATGAACTTATTCATATTCATGAGAGCTAGACACGAGAAATACTTCAGAGTTTCACTCTTAGTATAAGAAAAAGCGTAAAAAGATGAATTTTGAAATGAGAAGCGATAAACAACTTCTGGCTTATTGGGGGGAAAATGACACTTTCGATTATACAGGGTGTCCCCAAACGATCCGCACAATTTCAAACTTTTATTTAAAAAGAGCTTTAATAAAGCTTTTTGCAGCTATTTACACAACAAATCAAAATGGTGTTTTTCATCGTCTTAGTCAAGTTCCACATGGGATGCCTTCGTATTAAGAATAATGTCAAGACGATATTCTAATTGCATCCAGGAACGTTGCAGCATGGATCCTTTGGACAATTCCACAACATTGTGAACTTTTGTTCGGTTCGCAACATCTTTCACATAACTCCAGAAGAACACTTAAAACCCAGAACACATTGCGCTTTCTTCTCGGGAGACGCAATTTTCAATAAATTATTTTTTATGTTTCGTGCAACGGCATCTATGACAGAAAAAAGACGATCAAAAAATTTTTGAGTTGTTCTGTCCATAGCTTTGAAAATTTTGTTGTACATCTAATTTTATCTAAATAAAATTTCTAAAATCTAATTTTTTTAAATAAAAGTTAGAAGTTGTACGGATATTTTTTGGACACCCTGTATGTCGAATCTATATCTCAAGAGCTACTATTCCAAACATTAGATATGATTGGAATAATTTCTGTTTTCTAATTAGGTATAATTTCGTATCTATATATGTAGGAACCAAGCATTTTATTACTCTAAATCATTGGTTGCCAACCTTTATTCTCTAGAGTACCCATTGACTAATCGTTACATTTTCTCGTAACCCCTATTCTCATATCCTCCCCTCCATATCAACCATACCACTACAGACTTATGTTAGCTTAAGAGTCGAATTATTAACATTTGTTAGACATCTTTTATTTTACATTTTATTGCACCTAACGCCACCACTAACACCTAAACGCCAAAACAAATACAATGAATATTGTAATACTTTTGTATTAACTTATAAACATGTCTTACACTCTATTACAACATTACATCTTGTAATAATCAACTTTTCAAGTGGTACAGTTATTAACCCTTTCAATTTCACTACATGTTTCGCTTTGAAAATTACCAAATTTATTTTAAAAAATGGATATTAGACATGTAACTGATCATAAATATGTAAAAGAACAAAATTTAGCATTTTTCATTTTCAAGAAATTTGTGGTTTCACAGTGAAACCAATGAACTGTAGCGGGCTGTTTTCCACGCAATAAGTTATCATCCAAATGCAATTTAAATTATGTATCTAATTTATAAGTATACACATGAGTATTCAGGATATTCAACTTTCTTAAAATTCGATATTGCTTTCGAAGATTCAACTCTGAAAAAACATCATTCTGTCCGAGAACTCTTATCATTTTGTTACTCTTAGAGATCAAAAGCAATTTACCTCTTGCAATGCCGATATATTTGTGAATACTAACAGAAATTAACTGAAATTTTTATATAAGTTGGCCTATATATCTGGATCTTAAGTTATGAACGAAAAGTTACACTACGTTTCGCCCATGCGCAGTAAAAAATTGCTCAATGTGTGGTTTCACTGCGAAACCAATGAACGCGAAAGGCTTAAATAGCAAGTATTAATTTGTGAAACACAATTCTGTAACTTTAATTAATGGTGTTTTCTTTATTCCAACATTACCAATTTGATTTCACGTACACCAGGGGTAAGTACCACATGTTTGGAACCTCTGCTCTAAATACTTTCTCTTCCCTAATTAATAAATTTTTGGATAAAAGTTTTTGCCTCTTAAGTAGACTTAAATTTCTCTTAGACAAAATGTGCAAAGGAAAAGTATTGTAATCATGCAAAAAATTCAATTTTGATATTTTAACGAAATTTCATTTTAGACCTAACTGGGACCTTTAAAAATCTTTTAGAATTAGGCATCTGTCTATGGACACAATAACTGAGAAAAGGAATAAACCACACGAATGAAATTTTATATTTGGTTTTTATACAGAAATTGTTGAGCTGAATCAAATTTGGGGGGAAATCCGCAAAGGAATATGAACATAAATACATGCAAGTGAATATGAATATAATAACCCATATCTTAAATGAAGGAAATTCGACTTATAGTTTTATCCAGAATTACAGATTTGCATCAAATTTTAGATCAAATTCATCAACGACTTGACTTTCCACTGATGATTTGTGCATATATGAAATTGTTTACTTAAAATCGCATCAAGATAGATGAGTGAAATTTCGTGTATGATTTTTACACTAATTAAAACTCTGACAAATTTTAGATCAGTCTGTTCATCGTCCGTTTGTCAGTCCATTCTGTGTGTATATGAATAAAATTACTAAAAGAGGCAACGAGCTAGAAAAATGAAATCTGGTATGTGGTCTTGGTACCAAAATTGAAGATGCATGAAATTTGGGTCATAATCGATAAAAGGGATGCTGTACAAATGCACACTCACTTTTCTTCACAACATGACGAAGCTAAACGCTAAATGGGCAATATTATGGAAATTTGAGGGTAAGTCACAAAAGAAAAGAAAAAAATAATTTACCATGATAATCACTTGGAAACAATTTTATTTTCAACCTAATCTCCACCAATGTTGATGCACTTATCCCATCGTTTTATCAGCGCCCCAATTCCATCTATATAAAATTCTTTGGGTTGCTGTCTCATCCACAGTAGGACTTCGCGCTGAACGTCGTCATCTTCTGCAAAGTGCTTGCCTCCAAGATGCTTTTTTAGTGGACCAAACACATGAAAATCGTTTGGGGCTAAGTCTGGATGGTCAGTGCTACAGCATCCACCTTACAGCCCAGACATAGCCCGAAGCGATTTTCAGCTGACGACGACGAGATGATGAGGACGTTCAGCTCGAAGTCCAACTGTGGATGAGACAGCAACCCAAACAATTTTATGCAGCTCGAATTGGGGCGCTGATAAAGCGATCGGATATGTGCATCAACATTGGTGGAGATCAGGTTGAAAATTAAAATTGTTTCCAAGTGATTATCATGGTAATTTTTTCTTATCTTTTTTGACTTACTTAATGACTTACCCTATGAATATACCCGTATCTGAAAAAAAGAGGAAGGGAAACAATATCGCTGGTCTTACAAGGAAGACTTGCATATGCATTTTTCGAAGTGTCTTTATTAACTAACAATAACTTCTTTTTTCAATTGTATTGTGTTTTTTGTATCTATTACCGTCTTGTTTTTGTTCTGTAATGGGTTTTTATTCTGTTAGTTAGTAATGCATTATTGTCACTGCATTCCTGGAGCTGCTGCATTTGCACGCACCAGATTCACTGTGTCTATTTTTTATGTTTTTCTGTTCTTGTTGTTGTTTGTTCATATTCCTGTATATTTATTTTTTGTATTTTATTAGAAATTGCTGCATTTTCGCGCCATTCTGTCTAATACAAAATTTTATGGTTTTTTAATTTTTTTTAATGTTAAATGATTCATCTTGTCCTTTATTTTTTTCGTTTTCTAGTATATTTATTAACTAACTGTACTATTCCAATACCAGTTATTTTATTTTCAGTGCGTCTATCTATAAAAAGATTTAAAAAAAAATCATGTTAATTATTCGCCATCGAACTAATTTTACCAGCTATTTACTAATAAGTCGAACACCTTTGCATTGAAGCTAATCTCTATTTATATGCAACGCTGTAATATTATATTGAAATAACTGTATAGAAATGCGAGATTATGTACAATAATTGACTCGCAATGTCTACCTTTCCAGAAGTAATAATATTAAAACATTCAAAATGGAAATTTAGTCTCATGTTATCAATACATACTTTCGATATCCATGAAACCGTGCACTCATGTCCTATTAAAATTTTTGAATCGACTCAAATACGATTCTGGCTTGACTGAACTGAGCATTTTGAATAAAAGTCAAATCTGATTCGGACTGAAATGAATCAAAGAGATTAGCATTTTGGCGCGGATGAATTATTTCGCCAAATGTCAAGAGTGAAAATCGACGACGCCCCCGTAACAAAGATCTAGTTTTCATGTTTATCCTGCATTTCAATGCCTCGCATAACTCGATCGATAAAGCCGGAAAACCAGTTCTTGGAATCTGTCGCCGCGTAACAATCATGAAATCCTGTTACTATAAATACTTTCTAAGATTTAACGGCCGATTGTTTTCCCTGAGCAAATTTTTCAATTAGGGGAATTTTCCCCAGATTCAACGGATGGAAAGTATCTCTGATTATATTTTAATAATACCTTGTAAGAGGCTTCAGCTATTGTAATTAGATTTAGAGTGAACGGCGATAAGAGTATAAATTTGTGAAATATGTTTTCCATGGTTGAAAGCCTTTTATTTAAGTCGAGCATGAAGTTCAGTCAGCCATTGTAATAATTCCATATTTGATAAATTTAATAAAAACTGAATTTAAAAACAGACTTCTATTAGTGTACTAAAAAGATCTTATTTATCTTAATCATTTTCTACTTTTTAGTCTTTAATTTGTAATCTGTATATTTAAAATCATTGGCAAAACCAAACAACAAGTCCTCCATCCCACTGGACGGGTTTCTCCAATTTTATTTATGAATATTTATAACCCCTAGAGTCGCCTCAGTAGTCGCCTGATCCCCACAACCACCCACCATTTTCGACAGAAATCTTATAAACACTAACACAGATAGCAAAGAAGGTTGCGGAAAGGTTGCCATTTCACTTTCCATAGGCTGTCCGCGAAAGCATTTCCGCGCAAATCGTTTCGGAAACCATTGCCGCAAGGTTTACATAGGAAAGCTTTTTTTGAATTACCTCACCGACAAAGTTTGAATGACAAGTCCGCGAAAGCGTTTCCGCGCAAACCGTTTCGGAAACCATTTCCGCAAAATTGACGTAGGAAAGCTTTTTATGAACCACCTGTCCCATCGCGTGTAGCCCCGTCTGGTATAGTGGTTGTTGCGTTTGCCTTCCAACTCTATGAACACGGGTTCGATCCCCGGCTTGGAGGCATGTGAAGTTTTATCACAATCTACAACGAAATCGTACAAGTAAGTTCAATTAAAAATTAGATTAATCAAATTAATTGAAATTAATAATTAAGCTTTGATTAATTTATGTTTCTAATTGACACTCCAGATAACTCTAAGTTAGAGTAAGATGACGTCAGAAGAAGGGGGTAAAGAAGGGGTTGGACCCCTCTGTAGGAGTACGGCTTCGGAGGGGGTTCTATTTTGTCCGCCGAAGGAGGGCTCTTAACAATCTTTTGAAAGGCCTGAAACCAGCTTGTAATAAAAGCTTGTGGAAATCTTACTAGAAACCTCACAGAAAACCTTGTTTCTTGTTGACTAGCGAACCTTTCCGAAAGGTTCAACCCTTGTCATGGAAACTTTTGTGACAACCCTTTACCCTTGCTGAAGACAAGGTTTCCAAAACCTTTTAGACTAGCTTTCTTTGCTGTCTGGGAATTCACTTCTTTATGGGGAGCACCCCTTGTCAGTGTCCCCCCAACCACTATACCGATTTCGCCAATTTATATTTAATTGCCATATTCATATTCCTATTAATATTACGGGTGAACAACTGGTCGCAAAAGACGACTAGTTAATAATTATAAAAATTATGGAATCTTGAAACCAGTTTTTTATTCTCAAATTCGCTACCATTGTGGTTCCACACTCATCGAATTTAATTATATTAAGAGATGAACTGATAATTAAGTTCTTAAAATATTAAAATGGTGTGTTGTCATAAAGAACACACGAGTGTTCAAAATTTCAGAACTATAACCCCTAAAGAGGTCGATTATAAAATTCCATTTTTATTGACATGAAACAAATCAGGTTAAATAAAAGTAAATCAAATAGAAGGATCAACGAAAGAAATCAGACTGGATTAAAGTAAAAATGTGAAAATACAAGATGGAAAAACACTATTTCAAATTACCCAAAAGAAAAAGAACATATACACTCACTTCCAAAAGTTAAGCACAATTCTTAAGATGGGAAAAATTTGGATTTAATCTGAATACTATGGTTCGCAATCAGTTGCGGAGAAACGTGGGACATACTATCGTCGTAACTCACATTTTACAGTGAAGATTCGGTCACGAGGGCAATTAGGGTAGCCACCAGAAAGGGATGAAGGCGAAAATAGAGTTTGACCAATCTTGTTTCACAGAAAGCTGATAACGAGATGTAACTTTTATCTTTGGATTTATGTTTATAATATTACATGCATTTTCGTAAACACAGCACAAATATTCAGGAAAGATATAAAGTTTTCTTAAAATGAAATTTTCAGCATATTTTTGCTTATAACATGCAGTTTTCCAATTGTGCAAAACTTGCGTCGATCTTGGCAATATGTAAAGAAGCATTTAATTTGAATAACAACATTTTAATACCAGGAAATATAAACATTTGTAGTAAATATTTTTTTCATGTCCAAGTAGCCTAATTTTCTTTTATATCTTTAGACGATATATATAGACATATATAAAAATTCAGTTAAATACATTAATGACTAAAGATATCGGCATGGTGGAATTTCGGTACTCTAGAGAAGCTAAGAACCTTCATCATTTTGTTCTCTTAGAGAATAAAGCATCTGCACTTGCAATACCTATATCTTTCAGAATACTAATGTATTGAACTAATTTTTTATATAGATGTCCTATATCGCTAGTCTAAAGATATGAAAAAGAAAATTATACATTTCGCACAGTAAAATTATTTACCAATGCTTATATTCCGTAATAAAAATTTATTATCAAATTTTAATACTGTCTTCTTTCAAATCAAAATCACAATTTTGAAAAATCTGCATGTTATAAGCAAGAAACATGCTGGAAAATTTGATTTTAAGAAAACTTTATATCTTCCGAATATTTGTGCTGTGTTCTGAAAAAATGATGTAAATATAATCACTCAAACATAACCAAGTAAAGAGATTGTATCTCGTTATCAGCTTTCTGTGAAACAAGATGGGTCAAACTCTATTTTCGCCTTCATCCCTTTCTGGTGGCCACCCTAATTGCCCCTCGTGACCGAATCTTCACTGTAAAATGTGAGTTACGACGATAGTATGTCCCACGATTCTCCGCAACTGATTGCGAACCATAGTATTTATACTAAATCCAAATTTTTCCCATCTTAAGATTTGTGCTTAACTTTTGGAAGTGAGTGTAGAAGCAAATAAAAGTACACATATTAAATATGAATCTTAAAAAAAAGTTATACTCTGTTAAATAAAAGTATGGAATAAATTAGCATTGATTGTTAACTGAAGTTAAAACGTTGAGAATAGTTTAATTTTACTTAAAATACCTTTTGAAAATCATGAATTTTCTTCAAACTGTTGAAATATATCTAGATAACTCTTAAAACCCTAGATAGCTAATTTCGGATAACTCTTATTAATGTTAGACGTTGAACACAGTAAAAAGCACAAATTCCGAATAAAATCATGTTCGCGTGATTCGTGTAAATTTCTCTGGGCGGATATAGTTTCGAAATGCCTTCCGCATATTATAGCAGGAATAAGGATGGTATATGACAACATGAAATTAGATATAAAAAGGCATGCGCAGTTACTAATGTTACATGACTGCGATGTTGTTTGAATTGCTATAATTTTTGAAATGCCTTGCGCATATTGTGGTAGGAATAAAGATGGCATATGACAACATGAAATTAGATATTAAAAGGCCTACGCAGTTCTTGTTGTCAGATGACTGCGATGTTGTTGGAATTGTTTTAATTTCTGAAATGCCTTGCGCATATTGTGGTAGGAATAAGGATGGTATATGACAACATGAAATTAGATATTAAAAGGCCTGCGCAGTTACTAATGTTACATGACTGCGATGTTGTTTGAATTGCTATAATTTTTGAAATGTCTTGCTCATATTGTGGTAGGAATAAGGATGGCATATGACAACATGAAATTAGATATTAAAAGGCCTGAGCAGTTACTATTGTTACATGACTGTGATGTTGTTTGGATTGCTTTAATTTTTAAACAAAAAAATTTGGATACCAGAGCAGCAGAGAGAGTTCACGCTTTAAATTTATGATGATAAGCCTGGTATTCTCTCAATAATAATTTAAATATCTCTTCAACACATTTACTTAGAGATTCACAAGAAATTTACTAAATGCGTTGTTAAATTGAAAATTGTGTAACCTATATAACTAGAGGCAGGGGATCATTTTTATTCCAAAAACACCTTCTAAGGTAAACGAGTCTAAAGTTTTAAGGTGTATTCTGTGTAGAAACATTGCTTCGCTTAGCAAACAACGCAACCTATCTCAATTTTTGGAAATTTCAAAGAGGAAGAAAAATCTGAATTTTTTGCAATCGATAACAAATATTTCTGAATTTTTTGTTCACATCGGGTAGGAATATGCGGTCTCGTGCACATATCAGATGTTAAAAAAATGCAGAAAAATTCGTTATTGTTTGCGAAAAATTCAGATTTTGGTTCCTCTTTGAAATTTCAAAAAATTGAGATAGGTGACATTGCTTGTTAAGCGAAGATTACGTGCTGCAATTATTCTCGTGATATGACCGTCGGAAAAATTTCTGCAAATCTTCGCCAGTCATGGCGCCTAGAACTCAAAAGAGTTTGTTGCTTCTAAAACAATGAGTAAAGTTTACAGGAGTGGAGAAAATATCGGTCGAGTTTGCAGATGAGCCAACTTTAATTTCCCCATAGCTCCCTTACGATTGAAGACAGAAAGATAATTCAAATTAGGCGAATTATCGACTCATCAGAACGAAGAACATTTATATTAAATGTGTTTCGATAGCTGGAATCGCTAAGAGGTAATGAGTTTAAAAGTGATTCTCAATCCCTAACCGTGACTGTTTTTTAAACTATGATTATGACAACTTGTTGGACATCTATCATCATTTCTTTCACCCTCCAAATTTGTATGAAATTAGAGTTTTGGGATGGCAGAGGGGTGAAATTTCCTTTTCCTTATATCTCCAGACAAAAGGAAATCTATTGCCTTTCTCCGATTTGAATACATGATTTTTTTTCGTTTGCTAGGAGATCATTTATCTACATGTTTCAAGAGGTTATTTTATATTATTCTTGAAACATGAAAATAAAAATCTTAAAATTGTTTGCAGGCGACTGTAACATACCTTTAAAAAACAGATGTTCTTTGTTTCTAGTTAATATCTTAAACTTTTAATTAATTATTTGGCACATTAGTACTGTCTTTGAGTTAAAAATGAAAAATGACTCATCCATTTGTTTCTTTAACCAATCTATCTTTTCCATCATTATAAACAATTTAATTCCTTGAAAACATTATCCTCTTCTCATGTTTATTGCTTTTAAATAAAACAAGTTTATTGAATTTCATGCAAAACAGTTTTCGACTAAACTGTCTTCCTAAGAAAAAAAGCAATAGTTTCAATTTGTGTCCACTTTTTTTCTTATCTCGTCTCTTATGTTTTGTGTTTAATTCTTGCTTTTTTTAATAACATTGTCAAATATTTTTGTTTTCACTAGATTAAGTTTTTATAAAAACGTTTCTCTAATTGGCGTTAAACTTTACTAACGCTCGAATGATTTCGATTTTTATTGCTACAACTGATTTTGAAAACTGGAAAGAATACTTAAATAAAATATTCCTTAACTTTTTCTTGCACATATACTTTCGATCAAATACTTCAAAAGCCTTTTGAAGTGATTAAAATTTACAAAGCGTGACATTTTCCCGTTGATCCTAATTATTTTTCTTTTAATTCAGCTAGTATTTTATTTTAACAAACAAAATGATCAATTTATGCTTCTACAATATAGGTTTATTTATATATTTATCTTTTTCTATTAAGAACATTCCAATTTTTTCTTAAAACACAGTAAATGAAAGGGAAATCGGAAGAATGACCTTATTTTGAAAGCAAAAGTGAGTTGCTGTTTTCTTTTATTTAATTGATTGAAAAGATTGAAGATAAATAAGTTGAAACACAGAACAAATCTTTTGATCATATGTTTCAATTTATATTATCAATTTATTTGGTTTTTTTTGCAATTAGCAACAAAGAAATTTTGCATATTTTCTCTAAGCAGTAAATAACAAAAACAGATCATTTAGAAACCCTTCGGGTTTCAACAAGTAATTTTTAAAAAAACTGGTCTTAACACTCAGTATTATCACTTCCGGCAGTGGTATAGGGTAAGGCGGGTAGTTTAACTTAGTTAAGTTATATTAACGTCCCGTTCTCAAGCAACACGAAGGTTATTTTGGAACGGACCTTATAATTTTGAACCGCAATCAGATGTCGAAGACGACACCTCAGCTGCCACCGCTTCTCCAACTGATTATGTTTTATCTGCAGTCAAATGTTTTTGCCGTCATTAAAAAAAATCTTAATAACTATTAGAGTGAATCACGCACTTTTAAACTGTGGTTAGATGATAAGGATGATGCCTCAGGTGATACTCCACTCTGAAAACTTTCACGACACACCAACATGAGTGCTTTTGACGTTAGTTTTAAGTGCGCAACGTCCATATGCACTTTGTAATTGGCCCTGGAAGTTTAGTTTAGT
>BGPR01005082.1:88764-99685 GCA_013235015.1 Araneus ventricosus
CACTTTGTAATTGGCCCTGGAAGTTTAGTTTAGTTATAACAACGTCCCGTTCTGAAGCAACACGAGGGCTAACATGGGACAGACCAAGCTCTTTTGAACCGTGATGAGATGACGAAGACTGCATCTGAATTGGCATCCCCTCTCCAAACTTCCTCAACACACCAACAGGAGGAAGTTTGGCCACGACGTCTGATTTAGCCCTTATACAAGGCAGAATAATAGGGTTTCGGACCTGGAACCTTCCGTACCCGAAGCCTAGACCTTTCCATTTAGCGATCGCTACCCAGTAATAAGTTTAAGTGGGTACCGATGTTGCAATATCACAAATTGGTTCTGGGTTTAAATGTTTCTGCTAGCTATAATTCTCTTTTTTTATATTGTTATAATACACTGTCGGAAAAAAATCCCAACACCAAGAAAAAAATTATTGAAGAGTCATGAAATTTCAGCAATACATTTGTTTAGGTAACATATTGAATTAATTAAAGTTTCAGGATCACAGGTTAATGTAAGCGCGAGAAGAGCCATTTCAAATGTGAAATGCTGGTACATTAATAACCGGTGTAACCGCCAGAATTTTCAATCCGCGATATTGCAGAAAGACTTGGCAGGAATGTATCAAATGTGCATGATTGTTGGCAGCATTGGTCAAGGGAAGGTACTGCCTGAAAAAGACCGGGTTCCGAGCGGCCACGTGGCACTACTGAGAGGGAAGACCGTCGTGTTCGGCGTAAGGCTGTGGCACATCGTACTGAGTCTGCGGCAGAAATTCGAGCTGCAGTTGGCACCTCAGTGACACAACGAACTTCTACAAATCGGTTACTTCAAGGACGCCTCCGAGCCAGACGCCGGATAACAGTTTCCGTATGTCAGTTTGTGGGATGGAGTTCCATGCCTATTGCACTTGGTCGGTAAGTACATATGGGGTGTATGTTGCACACATCAGAAGGCGCTGCTGGATGAATAAAACAATTTATTTAATACAAACAACAATATTAAAAACGATATGTCATGACGATTCAAGATGTTAGGGTAAGCCCATGGACTCCAGAACACGGGTGAAGAAAACATCAGTCACCAGAGGAAACGGGTGTAAACAACCTGTAAAGAAAAAGGCAAAAGAGAGAAAGAGTTCTCGGTTGAACGTCTTCATATACCCCGCTGGCGGTAAATCCTCAAGTTGCCACAAGCTGGTTCACAATTACGACGAGTCAGGCACGACGAATATCGGCAGCATGGTGGTCAGAGTCGAAATCCGAATTTTTTTATTCGATTCCGCTACATACAGGCTGGTTGTGGATGACGCTGGAGTTGTCGTCCAATGATGTCCCATACGTGCTCAATTGGAGAAAGATCTGATGATCTAGCAGGCCAAGGCAACATGTCGACACTCTGTAGAGCATGTTGGGTTAAAACAGCGGAATGAGGGCGAGCGTTATCCTGTTGGAAAACACCTCCTTGAATGCTGTTCATGAATGGTAGCACAACAGGTTGAAACACCAGACTGACGTACAAATTTGCAGTCAGGGTGCGTGGGATAAACACGAGAGTGCTCCTGTTGTCATAGAAAATTGCTCCCCAGACCATAACTCCAGGTGTAGTTCCAGTGTGTTTAGGCCGCAGACAGGTTGGTTGCAGGAGCTCACCTGGCCTCCTTCTAACCAACACACGGACATCCCTGGCACCAAGGCAGAACCAGCTTTCATCAGAAAACACAACAGATCTCCACTCCGTCCTCCAATGAGCCCTAACTTAACACCACTCGCGTCGCAAACTGCAGTTTTTTGTTGTCAGTGGAATGCACGCTACAGGGTGTCTGGCTCGGTGCTGCCCGAGAATCACACAAGAAAGTTCGACTGACTGTCACTGTAACGAGCGGCAAGACGACATCACATTAAAAATGCCATGCTCCGGAGAGTGTTAACACAAACTAAATCACTGATGATGACGGGGTCCGGATCTCAAAAATCAGATTATGATCCGGATCGTTGAGATCAAACGTATTTCCTCATGTCTGGAAGCAAACAAGAATCATTCTTGTTTTTAAAAAAGGAGATGCACAGGATTGTCAAAATTATCGACCCATTGCTATTTTAAGTCCCATGTCTAAGATTTTTCAAAGTATAATACATAAAAGGCTTTACCACCAAGTTACTAACCTAATTTCTTCATCTCAACATGGTTTTATTCCTAAACGTTCAACTGCCACTAATTTATTTTGCTTGACAAATAAGATTATTTCTTCATTTCAAATTGGCTCACAACTTGATGTTATTTACACCAACCTTTCGAAGACCTTTGATTCAATCGATTTTGGCATTCTTTAAATAAGTTGCATGGTCTTGGTTTCCATGTTAATCTGACTGATTGGCTTCATTCTTATTTATGTAATAGGACACTCTATGTATATTTTAATAATGCTGTTTCATGCGAGTTCTCGGGTACTTCCGGTGTCCCACAGGCCTCTAATCTTGGACCTCTGCTTTTTATTTTATTCATTAATGACCTTACTAGTGTTTTTAAGTACTCTGAGTGTCTTTTATTTGCTGACGACTTGAAATTGTTTAGTTCAATGAATTCCAATCTAGATGCTGTCCTTCTGCAGAGTGAGCTTGATTGTCTTTTTAAGTGGTGCACAGTCAACAAGTTACACCTGAACATTGAAAAATGTAGTATTCTTAGTTATACTAGAAAATCTGAGCCCTTGAATCATGTTTATAAAATTAATAATCTTGTTTTATCACTCTCTAATTCAGTCACTGATCTAGGTATCATCTCACTAAGCTTGATTTTTCCCAATGCATTAATTCCATGGCCTCTAAGGCATATCGTAGACTTGGACTTCTTAAACGCAAAACTAGGGAATTTTCGAGTGAAATTGCCCTGAAGGTTTTATACTACGCTCATGTACGATCCAGTCTGGAATATTGTAGTATTATGTGGGATCCCAATTACCGTAATAAAGTTGAAATTATTGAGAGAATTCAAAACAACTTCTTGCGATATTTGCTTTACAAGAAAAATGGAATTTACTTACAAGATATATCTATTTCCTGTCTACGTCATATGTTCAATATACCTAGTTTGTGTTTCAGACGAGATGTTTCTTGTGCTCTTTTCTTTTACAAGGTAATCAATGGTTCGATCGATTGTACTGATATATTGAGCGCTATAAATTTCGCTGTGCCTGCCAGATCTTTGAGGAACCAGGGTTCTTTTCCTAATGTGTATTCTAGATTTAATTATATTAACAGGTTCTCTGTTCTATAAATTTTATAAGACTTTTAACAATATCTCTGGTGAACTGGACATTTATCATATGTCTCCTACTGTTTTTAAATCGAATTGTTTTCAACTTTTATATACATGACCTGTTTTCTTTTTCTTTTCTTACTCTTGACTATACATATTAATATTTTTATACGTTGATCTATTGTCTGTGTGTGTTTGACTTTCTGCCCCTTGCTTTTTAATGGTTTTTTGATTTGGTGTTCTAAATTTTTTTTAAAAATGTGTGATTTTTTTTCATATAATTTTAATGTGACGGTGTGCAGCATGGACTTTTGGAGCCTCGGTGTGTTTTTGGTGCTTTTGTAATTGCGTGTTTTTATTTTAAAACATTTATGTGTTTACATTTTTATAATTGATGAGGTTTTGAGCTTTGAACTGTTGTATTCTCTGCAGTTACTTTTTTTCTTTGTGCTTCAATTCACTTTGTGGCTAGTGTTTTTTGTATGTTTTTCATCATGCACTCTGTAAATGGAGTCATCTCTGTAGTGAGAATTGATTGAATAAATAAAAAAAAAAAATAAATGCCACTTACCCTCGTTGCGCCACTTCTGGGGTGATCATTTATCTACCTTCAAGGGCGGTGAGAAAATGAAGCACAAAATATTTATTCGACACATATATTAACGAAACAAAATATTTAAGAAGCGATTAGTGGCATGATGAATATTGATAGATAATTGAGCACTGCACACATACCTCCGACTCTTATCCAATTTACCCCCGACTTCTGTGGAAAATGATAAGAAAAAGTGTCTATAATTATTCTTCTGACACCTCGGCTCAGAGGGAGTCATGCGCGCACTACTCAACTGCTGTCAATGTACTTCACGCTGCTAATGAATTCTCCGACATTTTGTTTCCTTAATGATTTTGTCCAACACAAATCGAACGTGAGCACTGGCCCGGTTTCAGAGTTTCCGTTGTAGAGGATCAGAGACCGGCTACCTGATGCCTTTAGATTAGACTATCCTGCCCTGTTGAGCGCGCTTCGCGAGCTTCTTACGTTGGTGTGGCGCGGAAGTTTGGAGAGGGGGTGCCAGCTCAGGTGTCGTCCTCGTCATCTGACCGCGGTTCAAAATTACGAGGTCCGTTCCTAAATAGACCTCGTGTTGCTTCAAAACGGGACGTTAATATAACCTAGCCTAACCTAACTTCGCGAGCTTCTTAATTCAACTGAAGCAGGCACTTCTTATATATTGTTTTATAAAACAATGATATCCACTGCTTACAAAGTCGTGTCATTAGCTTGATTCTCTCTTACTATGTTTGGTTTTATTGGATTGCCTGCGTTTTTCGTGCTGCCCCTATTAGCACCAGATATTTTACGATATCACTACGAAGTAACAACTACGACGTAAAGATATCGTATAAATATGCTAGAGAATCTTCTGCTAATAGGGGTGCTTTCGATAATGGCCGTTTGGTGAATGTCACGGTTCACATCTTAAGTAATGAATAACTTCTTCATACCACCGAAGAAATGGTTCTTCCACTTCATCACACATTATGAAAAAGGCATGTGTAAGAAATTAACGTTCATTGAAATGGTGTAACCACTGTGTGTGTGGCGCTAAGCCTAAGGTCCAATTTATGCGCGTTCTTTCAAGAGTTCAAATTATCAGTCTTTTTTTGCATTTTTCAATTATTTATTTCACAATAGCGGATAACGAACACCAACACGACGCAAACATCCACGAACACGTATTTCACACAACAGAACATTTAGAATAATGACATTTAAATCGCCAGATTACCGATTCCATTCTTTGGACCTTACTCGTCCATGTTTTTCTTCAGACTGATTGAATTTCCCATCGGATGGGAAGATGCATGCTAATAATTTTACTTTCCAATGATTACTGTGGCCCAAGTTGCCACAGTGTGTTGAAAATGCATCTAACTTCGAAGGACTCAAATTAACTAACTTCCTTCTCGGTAACAAGGTAAACACTAAAGACATTTCAACAAATACGAACAAGAATTCACATGTTAAAAACATGGTTAATGAATGCCGCAGAAATTACAGAACATGAGAACATCTTCGTTGCAGTCCCGATAAGTACATCATTAGCTGTGGAACTGACAAGCTTTTATACCACTGGATAAAACCAGCATTTGCTATCCACAGTCATGAGGCAAGGACAGTCGTTATCAGCGCATTTGCCACATATATACCATAAATCTGTACATACATCAATAAAAACATAATTTTTGTATATATATACACAAGTAGAATAAATAAAATTCAAATAGAATTAAGAAATAATAAAAATAAAGAATGTATGCAGTTATACCACAATGATGCTTCGTGAGGGAGTGAAATAAATGCGAACCATATGTAGAGTCTGGCATTTTCTACAAACAGTGTGGTCGTTATAGACATAGACACTGAACTCCGCCCTAAATGGAAGAACATGCGAGGAACCAACGACTAGAGTGTCAAAAGAATGTGTATATATCAAATAAAGAAAGAAAGAGGACAAAGCGTTAGAACAGATGAAAAATCAGTGTTGAAAAGAAGGTTTACATACCAAAAAAAGTCTTCGCATATGGTTTGAATGTTTTTTATTCTATCGATTATGTTTCTGATATGTTTATTTTTTATATATTGCATATACATATAGCCTTATTACTGAAAGCATTATAAACCAGTTTTTTTCAAGCAGTTTTTTAAGCATTGAAATAGACGAATAACAAATAACGAAAATTTTTGTGATAAATAATTTGAGAAAATGAAAAATTAAATCAACTTTTGATTCACATTGCTTTCATTTCCAAGAAATAACTTTTTAAAAATTTTTATATGAAAAAAAGTTACGAACAAGCATAAAGGAACGGTACGATATTCTTTTAAAAATAATTTATTTTCAAAAACCGTTCTAAACGTCATCTTTAAAGGTAAAATTGTCAAAGATTTGTGCAAAATACATGCTGGTGTTTATTTTTATGAATTTTTCCTTATCTAAACTGATTGTAATTGAAAGTTTTTCGGGCATTTTACTACACTTCAAAAAAGTTATAAAAAATTAAATGAATAATACAAACAATCCAAAAATAAAATACGATTTTAATATTCTTTGTTTTCTCATCACAAAAACGACTTTTCAAGAAACTTAAAAAATGTGAGTTTCGAATGGATACGATGACATGACTGATTTTCTCTCAATAATCACTTATCATCATCAAGTATCAGCTCATCAAGTATTTCAAATATTGCTTTAGTGCACTTATCTAGAAATATCAACGGCCCTTATAAATGTCGTTCTTAACGTCCAAATTGGCAAAGCCATGCATAAAATGTTAGCTGTTGCAAATTTTTATTTGAAATAAACATCTAAGGAATAAATGTGAAGGAGACTTCTCCTTTTTCTAATTTGATTCATATATTTATTTGAAAAAATGGTTTTTATTGTGATTGTTAAAAATGTAGAAAAGATAGCTTGAAATTGCTTAAAAAGGCGTTTTACGTACTCAGAAAAAACCAATTTTCTTTATTTCTGATTAATATCTTATGCTCTTACATGTATGATCTTAACTAATTGTTAGATCCATTATTACTGTTTTCAAGGTGGAAATAAATGCATTCTTCATTTTTTTAATCTATCATTTTTTTCTATTATTACAAACAACTTAATTCCTCAGAAAAAAAGGCCATGCTCTTATCTTTATTAGTTATAATAAAATCAAGTTTATTGAATTACATGCAAAATATTTTTCAATGAATTTGTCTGCGTGAAGAAAAAGGCTGCAGTTTCAATTTCAGTTGCTTTTTCTTATATTTTATTCTTTTACTTTGTGCTTAATTTTTATTTTATTTTATATATTTTGTTTCTGTTTCAGAACAGAGTCCACATATTTTTGTTTCTTCTTCATTAAGTTTTTATAAAACGTTTCTCTAATTGGCGTTAAACTTTAATAATGCTCGAATGATTTCGGTTATTTTTGCTACAACAGAAAATGAAAGAAGGAATATTGGAATAAAATGGTGCCTGAACTTTTTTCTACGTGTAAACAATCGATAAAATACTTCAAACAGTTTTGGAAGTGATTAAAATTTACAAAGCGTGACATTTTCCAGTTGCTTTTGTTTGTTTTTTACTAATTCTGTGAATGCTTGTTTTAAATAAATAAAATGAGCAATATCTGGAACTACTGCATTTTTTTACTGAGAAAGCTATTTTTTCTTAAAGGACCATATCTGAAAGGTAATTGCAAAGATAACACTTATTAGTAAAGTAGAAAGTAAACGTGTTCCTTTGTTTAATAAATAAATAACTAAGAATATCTAAAATAAAATAAAACGAATTTAAATAGAAATTCTTTGGATCTTTCAATTACTATTAATAACCTTATTGATTTTTTAAAAATCTTTTTTGGTGATTACTTATACATAAATTGTTTTAAGTCAAACATAATAAAATAATGTCAGTTCTGCTTAACAGTTCGGTTTATAATAGGTGCTTTAAAAATTCCGTATAAGCCATGAATCGGCATTTTTTTTATCCGGGGACCAAAGAAGAAAAAATAGCTGGCAAATGTAATTTACTACAAAAATAATAAGGACTCAAATAATATTATTTAAAAATTCTTTAATACTAATGCAATGAGAATGAAGCTGTGGCTACCTTTCTAAAAGCTGTATTTTGCTATAAATATAGAATTTCTAATTGCTATAAAATCTGCGGCGGGCCGGATAGAACTTCTGAGCGGGAAACGATCTGATCCGGGGGCAGTAGATTTCTCATCACTGGTTTAAGCAAATCCTTTATTCGCCCATTTTTTATGCTTTAGAAATAAGGTAACCTGAAAACATTTAGCTTGAAGTAATTAAAATATATAAAGGGGACATTAATTAGTTTCTGTAATTGGTTTTTGTCTTATTTTGTGAATGACTGATAATCAATCCAAGCAATCATCTCCCAAACAAAAGAGAGTTTAGATGAACAAGGACTTTTTATAAATGTTGTTCAACGAATACAAATTTAATCTGGCCAAACACTGCTTTTAAAGCTTTTTACTTTCTCGTATACAAAGTATACAAAGAGAAAGTATTGTAATCGTCAAAAAATTCGAACTCGAGATTTTGACGAATCTCCACCTTTTAGACCTCCCCGAGTCCAAAAAACACAATTTTGGAATTATGTCTGTCTGTGTGTCTGTATGTCTGTGTGTGTGTCTGTGAACACGATAACTCGGAAACTATTAGAGATAAAGGGATGAAATTTGGTATGTAGTCTTTAAACATAATTTGTAGGTTTCTGTCAAATTTTGGACAAAATCCGTCAGCGGGAAGTTTGTCTGTCTGTATGTCCGCGGTCATGCGAACGCTATAATTCAAAAACTTGAATAGCTAGATGGATAAAATTTCGTACGCAGTTTTATCGTCGTGAATGTAGGTCCGTATAAAATTTTGGGCTAAATCCGTCAAAAGGTTGACTGTCTGTCGGAATGTATAAGCGCATCTCCAACGCGTCCGCTATCTCCACACGCATGCGCATTGGACACAATCTTCTTTAATCCTCCATCTCTTGGAATTTGATTTTTTACCTAAATATTTTCTGATAGTCATTGGATCCTGGGATACAATAGGATCGAATTTTTTTATCCACGCGGGGAGAGGGGAAACAGCACCTTTTTCGGGAAGTATATTAGAAAGTTTAGTAGGGGAGACCACTCCCGCTGGTTATTCTTTGAACCGAATGTAATTCCATGACTGTACAAAATAGATACTTTCAACTGTGAAGCAAAAGTAATCTGCAGTTCAGCTCTTTTTTTTGTAGTAAGCTCTTTAATTTACGATATGCAGAACGATTATAAAAGCTGGGGAATTTTTTGTGACTGCACCGATTATTTATTGGATGCTAACCCAGACTGGCTGGAGAAATGGAAATGAAAACAATATAGAATATTCATTGCGTAAAGTTATTAAAATGAAGTATAATTTTTAACTCCAGAGCAACCGAATCCGTCGTTTTGGCGGATTCCAACTTTTTTTATAAGATCTGTTAAAGTGTTTATTTATAAAAACTGTTAAAGTGTTTTACGCGAGATTTATGTTTATTTTTTCTGAATTGAAGGGATGATTACACATGGCTACTTATTGGATATTTAGTACATTAATTTTAAAGATTTGGTTTAAGGTATCTATATGCTCCCAGATCCTTCAATACGACGGATTAACTTAATGATGTGCTAACACATTAAAGCATAATTATGTACCATATATTCCAATCCAAACATCTTGGAATATTTGTAGAACATGCCAAAATTATTATTACAATAAAATAGAAAAAGCATTATTTGTGATCATTGTAAAAGGTACATTTGTGGAAATCGTATTAATGAAATCCAGTTGTTTTTGGAAATGATGTTATAGTTTATCCATAGCAATGGAAAAAAATGTGTTAAATATTTTTTTTAAAAAAAGTGTATTTGACCATTTATTTTTGTTATTTATTCGCTTAAATGTTAAATAATTCGAAAGGTTTCACTTTTAATCGGCACCTTTCTAAAATAACAAAGTTAAATTAAAATTAGTATGAATACAAATTTCTTTATTAAATATTTGTATTTTCTTAATTTTTACTCCAAAATAAAGCTAATCCAGGATTGCTAAAAGAACCAAAAATATCTAGTGGGAGAACGAAAATTGGATCGATAATCATCATTTAACGACATTTTACTAAAATATTAAATTTCTAATACAATTACACGGATTCTTCTTTAGTACAGACGAATTCTAATTATAGAAACTCTGGAGCGATACTGAAATCTACTTAATTTCAAATTGCATTAAAATATCAAACTTGATACATTTTACTAAAATTAATACACCTGCTCGTGTTTTTCTTTAGAATAGGCGGATTCTAATTATAGATACTTTGGATACATACTGAAAATCTTACTAAATTTCAAATTTCACTTTAATAATAATCATGATACACTTTACTAAAATATCAAATTTTTAATTCCGCCTACACGAGTTTTTCTTTAGTATAGGCGAATTCTAATTATAGCCAATCTCGAGTGATACTGAGAGACTGGGAAAGGGTTGTTAATCTTGAAAGACAAGAATATTTTTCTGGTTCGAGATCAATACCACTTTCTCCAACGCATCCAAAAATAACAATGGTTTCGCGTCGGATATCATCTCTGGTAACCGTAACCGTATCCCCCCGGGATGCTAACCACCAGTGTCAGTCGTTTTTTCTTTGTCTTCTCCCCTTTCAATCTCGGTCACGATTTGTTACTCGGGCCGATCAGTGCCGGTAAGTAGAATGACGAAAAATGGAGAGCTGTCATTCGCTCGCCGGCTAATAGATGGCACTGCGGAGACAGAGATGGATGGCTTCCGGCGATCTTGTTTCCGCAACTTCACACCGGACATGAAGAGTCCGAAGATACTAACTGCTTCCACAATGGCCGGCTTCTTTTTGCTGCTTCGGAGGACCAAAAAACACAAAACCCGGTGTTGCAGGATGCGCCCGAGAGCTTTCGGGACGGGCTAATGTTTGGAAAATGATAAATATGGGAGGCGGTAGATAGAAAAAGAGGGCGTTTACTTGAACATAATGTATCGCTTTGAAATTTTAACTTCGAGGATTAACTTCTCAGGCATAAATAAACATTG
>BGPR01005083.1:3886-20436 GCA_013235015.1 Araneus ventricosus
AATGTTTATTTCCTGAACAACCAACGAATGACGAAAACTAATTTACTTACTTTTTATGGAAAAATTATAAACTTCTGTTTAGAGTAGAACTGAGGATTGATTATAAAATTTATCCAATTTATGAAGAAAATGTTGGTAATTTCAGTGAAAACATAAATGAATACCCAGTCGAGCAGCAGAGCACACTAGCTTAAAAACAGCCACCACCAATTCTTCCGTAATTCATTCGGAAAATTCACCCTTCACATCACTTCCAACCCTGGAGTAACAATTAAAGCGATCTCTAAGTATAATTAACAAGACAGAACAAAAATCCAGTCCCACGATTTTCAGGATGGGTGCGACAATAATCATCAATATAAATAGTTGTAATACATTATCAATTCTTCTTTATTGTCTCATCGAACAACACTAGCAGCTCCGAATCATGGAGCTGCAACTGTATGAAACAATGTAACTAAAGGAAACTTCTACCCTTTCACTGCACGCACATGATAATTCCTCTTGTACATATTTTATATTATACTTAGATTGTAACCCTCTATGTACTTTTCATTATATTCTTCTTTGTTCATGTATAATTATGTTCCCTTTTATGTGTTTTTATATCTCATGATTCTTTTCAATAAAGTCTCACACATACTCAGCCAACCGACGGGGAGCCATTTAGGCTCCGAGTTCGGGGCATGCTATGGTGTTTTGTTATGTTACCGAAAATAGTTTTATAAAAATTATTTTGAAATTTCAAGGCCATTTCCTAAGCTGTAAAGAAAAAGAAACTCAAAGAAGCTGCCATATTTACATACTTTAGAAAAACCTATTTTCTTTTCGCATACAATGTCAAACAGAGAAAACCAGAAATGCACTCATAAAGAGAAATTTACCGAAACGTCTTATAACAATAAAATATCTGATTATTAGAAGAAAATAAAAAGAAAAATTTACCACTGTCAATGATGTTTCTTTCCTACTAAAAAGGATGCAAAATTGGAAAAAGCGTCCCTTATCTTGTCAGAATTCACAATGATTTAAATTTTCGTTTTTTTCATTGTTTATTAGAAGCATTGTTCGGCATTTCTGATGAAATGGAATTCGAAATAAAAGTTTTTTCGACATTTCCCGAACAGTAAGAGGTTTAATTTTTTCAGTAACAGTAAAAAAAAAAGAATTATTTCATTTTTCTTCAAATCAAAGGGTTTAGATACGCAATTTGTGCAAAATACATTTTAACATTATATTCACTTCGTAGATTAAAGGGAGGAATGTTTGAAAGAAAATTTAAAGGCAAAAAAAAAACCCGCAGGATTTTCCCAGAAACATAAAAAAGAAAACCAGAAATGAATTTGGTTCCCACTATTGAAACTATTTACATCTATCTGAGAAATATTTAATCTCGTAAATATTGAATTCTGTTTCTAAATTTCAACGGAAATATTTTATTGAAAGGAAAGCATAATCAGTTAAAATACTTCGAACAGTTGAAATAATTCAAGTTATAATTTTTCTTGGTAATGTAAATATAAACAACAAAGTGATTTTGAAAGGAAAATAATTAAAAAAACTTATGCAGAAATGCTTCAGAGCTGCAAAAACGTTCTAATGTTTTTTTAGCATCTGAAACTTCACTGGAAGGTGATAAGCGTTTTTTAATACGAATTAATAACTGATTTTGACTAATAACTCAATATGAAATTCGAAATTATATCATTTTAAACTTTTAACATAATGAATTTGACCAATTATAGTAAATTAATATATCTCTTTATATAATTTAGTTCTTGTAAATTAGAAAATAAAATAAATATATGGAAATAATCTATAGAATTTCTTATAGAAATTTACTTGTATTCAACCAAAATCTATGTATTTATTTTCAAGTTTTGATGCAAGCATGTCACTTGTTGAGAATCATACTAGAGATAGAGCGAAATTCATCATATGGTGAAAATGGCATTTCAAATTACTTCTCCTCCTTATGGCATATGTCGATATTGAGAGTGAAAGAGCTGAGATATCCTTTAGTCTATTTGCACGGGGAAAAGGATTTGTTTAGGTGCCATTTGCTGGCCTTCAGTCAAAAATCGAATTTTCGGACCTTCACTACCATGACCTTCAACAGGCAATGTAAATATATGTAGAATTTCTTTTAATTTCAGAATTACTTAAGTACGTGTGTTTTTATGTATGTAATAATTATGTTATGCTTTTAATTTCATCACTTCCATGTTTTTTTCACTAGTAATATTTGTAAGCGTATTTCATATTATGGCTGATAAAAGCATGCCTGCAACATAATTATTGTATATCAGTGTATGATAGCAGGTAAGTGGCAACAGTAAGATGTGTGCTACTTTGAAGTTGATTTTTAGAATTAGTCTAGAGAGAGAGACGATTACGAGAAGTGTTGAGTACGGTACGATTGAACGGAGTTACGTTGTATGTAGTTACGAAGTGAAGTGGTTGTGCTTAATAAATGTTGTTTTGTTTTAAAAGAAGTCTTATGAATGTCAATCGAGAAGCCAACATATTTTACTTATGAAATTTAATCGTTCCGTTTTTCCTATTATAATTAAATCATCCATAATAATATATAAATAATAATAACTAAATATAATAAATTAAATTTGAATTTGAAATTTTAATTATAAAATTGATAAACATAAATATGTGTTATATATGCATATTTATGGAATATGTTCTATCTGGAAGTATTTTAATAAGTATTAACTGTGTGAATAAAAAAATGTCGGCTGTCCGATTTCATAAATAAACGATTCAAATGGTTGATGCCCCGTTGTTATTGACGTATGCATAAGTTATTTTGTCAAACAATTGAAAAAAGTTATATTTTATTTAAATCTTCACTTTGTTCATCACAAACATTAAATTTTTTTTTCTACTGGGGATCATCTATTTATTTTTCACCAGAAAAATAATTTTGTATAAACAGGTTGATCCAAATTAAACAGGAGTCGTTTAGGCGCTTCCTGTGCAAGAACTACAGACTGGATCACTACCAATTTTTGTACTCTCCTGTGTATGTGGTTTCGATTCCAGAAGAAAATAAAATCCAACTTCATTATTTGGCTTATAGGGGGGAAATGGCGCTGCGGTGCTAGTAATTTGGAAAAGTATTTGCAATAATTATGTCTACACAACGAATCTTTGAAACAGTGTTTCATGAAACTACGATTTAGTGTCTAAGAAAGTAACTTTACCAGATACAGTGTCACTGGTCATGCTCTTTTACCGGGTAATAAAATACCTCCATCGTGTTCACTGCATTTCGACAGTTAAAAGGTTTGCGCCTCGGTCCTCTTGCTATGACAAACCTTCGATAAAGGATTTTGCGTTTTAAAGAGACTGGAGCTTACTGCAGAGACTGGAGTCACAAACCAACTAGAATGCAGAGAGCTGAAAAAATTGGACTACTGTTGTTGAGCAGGAAACAATAAATGCACAAGATAGCAGCAATGTATCTCAGTTTTTGGACATTTCTTATTCAACAATATGAAATATCCTGCGTAATATTTGAAAATGTTTCCCATATAAGATATCCCATACTCACGAATTGCTCTCTGGTGAGAAAGAAGCGTGGAAATTATTTTCTTTAATGTTCCTTATACAGATGAAGGTAGATAATTCTTTGCCAAGGCAGATCTTGTGAGTTTATGACTCTCATTCCTATCTGAATGCTGTGCTAAATACGCGTTACTGCCGAATCTGGGCCACTGGAAATCCCAATATTTACTGACGAATTCCGTTGGATGGATCAAAAGTTGCCGAGTGGTAAGATTTCACATTCTCATTCAAATTTTGGCCTTTGAACAGAACACTGAATCACTGATGATAATGATTCTAGATATGATTTCTTTATTTCAATTAAGAACTGAATGGTAGAAATGATGCCGAAAATTGTTTTCTACGGGAGAAATGTGTGAATGCAACTCTTATTGAAACACTCCTTAATTAGAAAGGAATTTTTGGCAGGAAGCAACTGACACTAGCAATTCAGATATGTGATTCCTGAAATGTCGAGAGTGACGAAATCCCTTCTGATGATTCCTTCTGTATGATTCGAAAGCCTCTGAATTGGCTGAATAGATCCAGCACCTTTCGAATAGAAACGGAAAATGAAATGCATGGATGGGATAACCAAGAATCGCGGAAATTCAATTTTGGAAAAAAACGTAAAATGCTGGGTCCGCGTCAGTATTAACTTTGGAGAGCAGTTTCGGCCTATATTTCAGCAAAATCTTCTTTTCAAGATGAAATAATATCAGCATCGGAAGATTTCCACTTTTAGGAAGAATCAAATCAAAGCAGCATATTATTCCTTTAAGTCTGTCGTAAAAAAATACTGTGAGCTGAAGGCTTTTACAATTATAAGGAGACATAACAGAAGATTAAAGATTACCTTGATGTGTTGAACCATATTTCTGTAAGCACAAATAAAAGTATATCATAAGCACTGCTAATATTTGCTTCTCACAGATACAGAAATATATCAAAGTATGATGAAAGTTTATTATCGTTATAAAAAAAGAAACAAGTATGTAAGAAAACGTGTCACAATTTCAATTTTTTGTAATTTTCTTCACATTAATATATATATTCTAAGATCCAATACTATTATTTATTCTTTCACCTATCTGAATAGCTTTTTCTGAAGAAAATTAAGTTAAAATATTGATATATGATTGACAATAGTATTGTAGTTCTCTTCAGCCGAAATCACGGGTGAAACCGGTACAGCTGCTGCCAAAAGAGAAAGTTACAGCTAAGACAATCTAGGTTTAGGAAAATGGTTTTACTCTGCAAATGATAAAATTCACAGCGGCAACGCATGGTGAATTTAATCTTAAAATCCGTATCTTAAAAACTATAGGATATACTACCAAACGTTCAATAACAAAGATGTGCATCATCAATTTAGTGCGAGAAGATATCTTGTGAAAGGCGTGCTAAGAATATATTGTTTACAACACTCGTTTATTTGATTGCCATTGTTATATCACGAAACGCATCTGCAAAAAGGAACTAGTTGTCACTAGTCTCTTTTAACGTCGATGTTCAATCCACATTTTCGCCAGCTACTATAAGCATCTGAATTTTCGATTGGAATGCGCTGCATTCTGAAGCACGTGTAGTGCACGTTGACACAGGTATCAGCTATACGGTGTCATTGGTCCTGCAATTCTGTCGGAAGAGTCTCATACACCTTCTTTTTGTAGTAGTTCCACAAGAAGATGGGTTATGCTCGTTGAGCATTGAATTGTTCTGAGCTTCTTACAATAAGAGATTATTTGTTGGTGGAATGAGTCACCCGGATATTTTTGTGGTTGTTTCAAAAGAAAAACTACAGAGAACCAGCGGGAGTGGTCTCCCCTAAACTTTCTCGTATACTCCTAACACATGTAGAGAAAACTAGATTAATAAAAGACGTCAAATAAACTTCCGTCGCAAGTAAACCAAAGTTGGAACCACGCGTGGTTTGAAGGATAAAAACAAATTCAAATCCCCTGCGCATTCTTTTGCGCAACAGGACCTGGCGAGACTCCCTAAATGTTTGCTTCCTTACAAAATCGCGCCAGAATTGGTTTTTGGCAAACTGCCAAGTTTTCGGAGCGTACCTTCTTCTTTGCACAGGTATTGCCACCAGTAGGCATACGCAGGGAGTTAGTTTCAAAACTGAACAAGTATGCGATTATACAGACCGACACACAGTCAAGCCTTTGACAGATTTGGCCCAATATTTTATACGGACCTACATTCAAAACGATAAAACTGTGTACCAAATTTTATCCATCTAGCTATTCAAGTTTTTGAGTTATAGTGTTCGCATGACCGCGGACGTACAGATTGACAGACTTCCCGTTGATAGATTTTGTCCAAAATTTGATAGAAACTTACAAATTATGTTTCAAGTTCACATACCAAATTTCATCCCCGTAGCTCTAATAGTTTTCGAGTTATCGTGTACACAGACGGACATAATTCCAGACAGACACACATACATAAATCCAAAATTGCGTTTTTCGGACTCAGGGAGGTCTAAAACGTGGAGATTCGTCAAAATCTCGAGTTTGAATTTTTTGACGATTACAATACTTTCTCTTCGTATACTTCGTATACTAGAAGCTAGCTTCATAGAACTAGCCACATAGATACCCGCCGTTTCAAACCGAACACCAAGGTAGCCGCCATGTTAGCTGTGTTGTGCTGGGTGTCGATCTTAAGAACAAGTAAGTTTAATACGTGTTTCCTAACCTACAATTAAAGTCGATTTGCGTTAATCAAAAATTTATAACATTTAGTTTCACTTTCATAAATAAAATAATGAATTTTAGTTTTTTCGTGCATTATCCGTTGTCTAAAACTTCTAATCATAATGGAATAATACTGTTGACGCAGTATGCAATGTAGGAAAAATGTCTGCATTCCTGTATTTTTATAGATTTATATTACTTCTTAATAATATGACCTGGAAATAAAAACAAATATCAATCCTTCAAAATAACTATCAATCCTTCTTTGACTATTGCTGTGAAAATATTTATTGTTGACTTTTATAATAATTTCCACGAGCTATAATTATTTTATCAGTCAAGAAATTATATTGTTATGTTAATATAAATACCGCAGTAATTACAAAATATGTACTTAATAATACATTCGTAACTATATTGTAGAAATTAAGATAAAGTTTTCTAGCATCTTCAGATTATTTTGCTTTTGAGTTGTTTTGTGTTATGGAATTTTACAACATGAAAATTGCTATTCTTTGTGCTGAAAGCTAAAGTAATTTTGTGTTGTGTATTAAGTATACTTAGTTATATCCTACACAAATCTTTCTAATTTATAAACGGTCTGTTGTGAAATGTTATTAGATGCAAGAGCTGATTAAGAATCTCTGTAGTCTAGTTAATGTTACACTATTTTATTATTGCAATATTATAGGGTAGATGCTCCAGTTTTGGCCACATTAAGAGAAAATTTGAATTGGAATTTTCACAGTGGATGACTGGCTAAAGCTTTTTAAGTCATACTTACACTATTCTTTAGTAAATTTTCTTGCCTTTCTGTTAATTATAAAATCTTTCTCTGGAAAAATTTATATTTTGAGTTATGACTACTTAAATAAATTATCCCAATTTGTACCAGTTTTGGCCACTTCTATGCACCAGTTTTGGCCACATTAATATCATACTATATAACAGGCAACAATGAATATTAAGCAAAAATAAAGCATTTTTTGCAGTATGTATTTTATTACATTATTTTCATATTTTACAAACCATTTTTCTATAGAATTTGTAGAAACTCAAAATAAATATACATTAGTTGATTTTAGCTGCAAGTTTGAGTTAAAGAGGCAAAAAGCAGAAAACAAACATTTAACTTGGTTGGTAATATACATGTTGTACAATACTCACATAAAAATTTGTTTTTTTTAAGGGGGGGGGGTAAATTTTTATGCAAATACTTAAAACCTGCCTTTAGGAAATTTTTAAAAAAATGAAGTTTCATCAGTATCAGTATTGTACGTCTGTTTGGGATTATCTAAAACACTTGTTTCTTCACCTAGGAACTCTTCGACTCCTTAAACCAAGTTCTGCTTTTGGCATCTATGATATTTGCCTCTCTGACTTATAACTGATTCTAGGATGCTATTATATAAAAGGATTATATCACTTTCTGCCTGGCCTTCCAATTTGAAACTGGCATTCTATTTTACTGACCTGGATATCTTTTGAATAGATCAAGAAGTTTGTCTTTGACAATTGAAAATACCATTCTTGCAATTCCCAAAATCTATTCTTCCAACTGATATTTTACCTCTATTCTTTAGTACTGCATGAGAATTACCATGCCCACCATAGCCGGAAAATGATGCCCTCCCCTGTAATTATGTGATGCAAGGTGGAATGAGGCATTCCATAAACTTTACTAATCTTTACTGCAGGTTTTCCATTTTGATTGTCTTTAATTGCATTTCAAACTTTAGTTGGAGAGTAGCAAAATCTTTTGACGAAAATATCACCTGACTTCTTATATTTAAATTGGAATTTTTGCCACGTAAAATCTAAACAAAACTAAATTAGTTACTTTTATTTTATCTTGATATTCTTAAAAGTATTTTATGAGTAAAAACATAATAACAAACCATGTGGCCAAAAGTGGAACAAGTGTTGTACCCCTTTTGGCCACATGCATGGCCAAAAGAGGTACAACACTTGCATTATATATTATTACAATGTTACATCAATTTATTTACTGCTATAAGTATGTATATATTATAAATAAATCAATAACTTTATATAACATCTTTTATGTGCAAATTTAAATTCCATTTTAAGAAGATATTTCTTATTAATTTTTATTAAAAATGTAGAGATTTTAAAGATGAAAATTTCATACTCTTTTGCATAAATAAAATATAGAAAGCTTTTCTGATAAGCATTTTAGCTAATATTTTATTTAGAATATCAAAATATTTTGATCTATTTTAATTATCACAACTTGACACAAGAAAGTTAACTTTATTGTTAATGACTTAGAATTCTAATTATTAGTCTTGGTTGGACACCCTGTTAAGTGAATATTTTATTCATAATAATGCATGATAATTGATAGTGTTTCTTATACAAATAAATTTATGTTATAGAAAATGGAATTCTAGTGGAATTTTATTTGTCCTTTCAGGCAGTTCGAGATTTTTGCAGCTGCAGATTCTACAGGATAGCGAAGTTGGACATAAGTTTTAAGTCCTGGTAGGAGCCACTCTAGGCAAGAAGGGGTCCCCCTCCAGGTATTGATTGCGGCTGCAGTGGCCTAGTAGCAAGGCCTCGACCCCGGGACCGGAGGGTCGCAGGTTCCAAACCTGATTTCACTGAAGATCCGTCGTGTATGGGGCCTGCTGCACGCCAAATCATACGCAGTGTCCAAACGCCCTTCCGTTGGTGCTGCGCCGAAGTTTTGAGAGGGGGTGCAAGCTCAGGTCTCGTCATCTGACCGAGGCTCAAAATTACAAGGTCCATCCCTAAATAACCCTCGTGTTGCTTCAAAACGGGATTTTAATGTAACCTAACCTAATCCAGCTATTGATTTTTTTAAAAATTACACTCCCTTATATTGAATATTTTTATACTATATATAACAAATAAATCTGCTTTTTAGGCAGTGTGTGTTAGAAATGTTATGTATTAACAATGTTGTGTACTTTATTATGCTTGTTCAATAAAATTGTGACATTATATTTTTGGATTTTTTTGCATTTATTTGTATTATAACATCTTGTTACAAAAATCAACGAATGTATTTGATTTGTTTTCTGGGTTGAAAAAATTAATGTGTATTGTTGAAAAAATAATTTGTTGAAGTTTTAATATATTCTAAAAGAGATGGTATAATATTAGCTTAATCAAAAAATTTAATATCCTGCAGAGTTTTTTCAAAAAATTTAATTTTCTTTATGAAAATAACATTCTATTAGTTTTTAAATCTTGGAACAAGAATGAATGTGTATTTATTAAAAATTAATTTATTGTTGAATTTTTAAAATGTTCTGAAAGAGAAAGTATAATATTAATTAAGACAACAAATTTAGTTTCCTGCAGAGTTTAAGGAAACCACAAGTGAATGTTCATTATGGAAATTACATTTTATCAATATTTGCATCTTGAAAAATGAAAGTGAATTTCTTAAAAAGTAATTTTTCGTTGAAGTTTTAACATGTTCCAAAAGAGATGGTATAATATTAGCTAAATTAATAAAAATTAATTTCCTGTTGGTTTAAAAACATTTTATGATCTGAAAGAACTTTTTTTTGAAAAAGAATAAATGAAATTAATAATATGAAAAATAGTTTATTTTCTTAAATTATTTATCCACTGGTTATAAATGATTGCTACACTTCAAATAGGCAATTCAACTTTTTTTTAATGTTTTGAATGGTGTTTAATATTTACTTTTAATTTCTGAATTAAAGAAAAGGCTAATTTAATGAGAAAAAAAACGTTTTATGATTAAAATAATTATATAAACAATAATAAATTGCATTGTTATTAAAACAATGTCAAATTAACACTATATATAAAAAATAAGCTATTCTTAAATTTAATAATCGTTGAAAAACGAGTTAAATAGCCAATAAATGCCTGTTTATTGTTTGCATTGTTGTCATGACGAAAGGGATTGGTTTTGTTTCCAGTCGCGTCGCAGTGACGTCAGGCTGACGTATTTTTGTTAGTTCCTTAGTCGACCACAGATGGCGTACTGCCTATGTGAGATGTAATGTTAAAAAGTTGCCATTAGGGTCTATGGGAGTGAGACCTCTGATTCTTTTTCTCTGTGAGAAAAACCTCATCAATATATAAAATTCCTATTCCTAAAGCGGAATCTTATGCTCTGTTTTGAAACGTTCCATGACGTATGCTGTAGAAATCCTAAAACAGAAATAAACGAGTGCTATAAGTTTTTGTTTATCATCATTCATATATTATTATGCACGTAAGGTATCTTTTCGAAATGAACTGTTGTTGCTGTGCAACTTTGTAATTGAATAATATAGGTTTTTTACAGAGCTATACATTTTATGGAATTAATTTTATTTTTTTCTTAACAAAGCTACAAAGTTTATGGAACTATATAGTTTTGCAATTGAACATATATTTTGCTGTCGATATACCAACTCCTGTTGTATATCCAGTGGGTGCTGTGAGAAATCTTATCATGCTGTGCATAGTTGTTTTACTCTGTCTTCATGGCTGTAGTTGACTCGCTTCACTACTTATTTGTACTGGTTAGGACTGTTCACTCTGTACATTTCTCCATAACTGTGAGGATTTCTTTCGAAAATACCATGCTGATGTTACACTCGGGACATTAATTCCTCCGGGTAGGTTGTGTCGGCGAGGGCAAATAAATAAATGTAACAACTCACACATCACAAAATCACTTAAAAGTCAAGAAATATTTTTACACAATCTGAAGAGAAACTGCTAATGTATCTAAAATACAGTGAATTCAAACCTTCATAAAAAAAATTAGTAAATTTTTTTAAAACACTATTTTATTAGTATTCTGAAAATCCAAAATTGTTTTATGGAAAATATGGACTTCAAAAAATTCCGTAAAAGCCTATGGCACCGATAAAGATACTCTAAGCAAGTTGGAATTTTAGTCATATTTATATTTTAATTTTTAATTAATTTTAAGGAACTTTCATTTTTATGATAATAATTGAGGCTGAATTTTTTATAATATTGTTTCAGTTGCTCACGTTTTAGTCATTTCCTTTTGTTATAAGTATATTGGATAAAACAATTACTCTAAGTTCATAATTAAGTTTTGAAAATATGACATTTTATATTTTCGTCACGAACAAATACGTATAGAAATTTTCAGAACTATAGTATTTCAAGAGATGAATAAAAAATGATTATAAAATTACATCCTAATAGACAAGTCAAATTAATTAAAAGAGTGAAAAATAAGTATCAATAAAAAAATTCAAATTACATATTCAGTGTAATAAATCAAGTTTAAAGTTTGCAGAGAAAATAAAATCTTGAGAAAACCTTTAAAAACTTTATTTAATTAGGCTGAAATATTCGAGTTTTTGCAACAGAAAACAGGGATTAATGCCAGACGTACATTAAGAATAATTAGATATGCCCTCAATTCTGTGTTTGCAAACCAACCACACAGATATGTAACAGAAATGTAATGTATCAATATGTCTATGTTGATACTATTCCAGCTTTGAGGAATTAAAATATTCTGATTTTGTATGTCTTTATCTCTAGAATCATAGTTTTTGCATGATATCCATCCTGTGCTGCACACCATCAGTTTTAGGAGAACGTGCTACCTGATTTATTACAGGCTGATTCGCTCTCCACACAATGCAACATGTGATATATTCTTGATGGCACCTCAGCACACTGTTTGAAAAGCAACTCATCCTCAACAGCGGGTTTTAAGATTGATTTGGCCTCTGAAATAGTACCTGAACGCACAGGATAAGGTTCTTATAGGATACAAGCTGATATACCCGGAGTTGCACGAATGAAAATATTTTCAAAAATACTTATAACATTTTTAAATTTGATAAAACAGTTTTTGACAGCAGCGTCTTTTATTGATTTTCGGTCGTCCATCCCCGTGTTTTCTCACTCCCCCCGGCTAACAATTAAGTCCTTCTTTTTTTTCTGTCTGTAGTTTGAACAAACTTTATTACCATTATTATTGATTAAATATTTTTAGACAAAACACCTCTTGCATCCTTTGAATACCTCCCTGTGCGAATGTCTCTTGTTGCAAGCGGTTTCATCAATATAATATGGATGCTGTAGAGTCTTAGATCAGTGAGACTAAGCTATGAAAGATTTCACCAGACACAGCAATATTAGGATATTAATTTTTAATTAAAGATTCTTGATTAATTGATTATTTACAAGAATGTACAAATTAACATCAACATAAATCAATTCTGCTTAACTCAGGTCGAGATAGCGTAAACAAGTCAAAGTTAAATCTGGATTCAATCGCAGATTTGTTATGAATTCACTCGTATGTAAATTGAAAAGTTCTACTCAAGGCGAGTACAAGTCCGATGGCCGGAAGAGTGATTTGAGGGATTAGACTGCTCAAATATCGCCGTATAACCACTAACGAGTTATACCGAATATCGAAGAAGGTAAATTGCAGTGAAGTAGGGCACGCTCACTACGAGACGAATTCCTAAAAATTCCTAAGATGCTTTCCAGCTCGAGACAAGCTTTAATCAGCCAAAGGTTGGCTTCGGTTCATGGGACAAGGCCCGATCCAACAGCTTCTCAGCCTGAGAGCTGCCTTCCAAATTCTCGATCACGAGAATTTAATCTCCAAGCGATCTCTAACTGATCTCTTGTTGATCTCCCTCTTTCCTCCAGAGTTCCAGTTTGAAAACACCTTTGACCCTGCCCTCCGAGGCGTGGTCGAAAGTTAAGTTTTTAGTGATTTGTCGGGGGAGGAGACAGTTTCCCCAATGACAAATCTCTGTCCTGGATCCCGCATCGCGATTGGCATCAGGCACAACGTAATGCGTTGGTTCTGACGACCTGGGTGACCTCCCGTGGTCAGTCGGCGCGGCGTTTCAACAAGCCCTTCCGGGTGATGTAATCAGGGTCAGTTTTTAACGACGCCGGCTTCCTGTTCTCCGATCGCTTCCAGCTAGCTATCTGGGGGGTCTAGTCAGACTTTCTCGTGAGAATTTGGTTGCTGCTTCTCAAGACCTCACAATGCTCTCAAGTTTGCGACGGCCTTATTTCGCCATAAAGGCTATGTAAAGGAGATTACGGATACTGCAGGTTTCATTGCGTCCAATAAGCATTCATGTGGATCTTATGGCATTGTTTCATACATGTATTTCTCGATTTTTTTCCCTCAGAGGAAGATTCAACATGAAGGATTGAAAATATGGACCCCTGCCATTTTGCAGGAATTACATTTTTTTCTACCAAATTGAGTAGATTTTTAACCTATCTCCTACGCAATATAATGCTTGTCTTCATATATTTTATAAAATTCATTCTCGTGCTTCAAGAGTCTCCGAAATTCCTGTAAAAGGAGTTAAATGCAGAAAATGAAGATTTAAATGAGAAAAAGGATATCGACAGTGCATTAAAATAGATATATGTATTCAACATAATTTTGTTTATTAATTCCATTGAAAGAAATTTTTAACATATGAAATTTTAGCTGAAAAGAATTATTAATTCTGTCTTTGGTTTCTTGATTTGGAAATGTATGAAAATATTCCAATTTGGAAATTTCAATTGAATGTCACGTGCTTTGTAATTACATAATTGTCTTATATAATCATTCTGAAGTTTACCGACACATAATATTACATTTATTTAAAATAAATACAGTTATCCATGTTCCATGAAAAATACTTGCATTTGCTACACATAAAATTCATATTTAGAAACTGGCAGGACTCTTTGTTCTACTATCAGCAGGCATTTGTGCACAACTTCATAAAAATCATCTCTAAATGTAACACAAGTGGAAGTTATCACCCATTCCTTTCCACTTTCTCCAACATTCGATTCGACAAATACCTCCTCTTTTAATGGATTCCAAATTCTGTCTTCCCAAATATTTCGCGGAGTTGAAGCTTGATGTACTGATCGGGCGTGAAATCTGAATCTAATCGGTCGTTCAGACGTCCCATCTATTCATGAGAAACGATCTCTTCGAGTGTAAATATTGCAACAACTGGAGGCAACTGATCCAAGAAAAAGAGGAACTGCAAATCAGAAGGCAGGATTTTGTAGAAGGCCTGTGTTTGACCGCCGCAGCGTAAAAGGTTGAGTTTTGCTTGATCTGGCTGATTGTTGCAAAGACATTTTGGAGGTAATATTTGTTTGAATAATGGAAAAGGTTGACAAGAAGCGTTGTTTAAAATGCCTGTGGCTTGTTTCGGGGTTTTCTGCTTAAAGAAGGATTTTAAGAACATATTAGCTTTTCATTTTCAGGAAGAGCATATTAGCTTTTCATCTGCAGGAGAATTTTGATGAAAGTTACGTAATATATAAGCAAATTTTAAAAAATAATGTTTGTCTGGTCATATTTTGCAAGACGCAAAGTTTCTATTAAAATAGTACATATGTACATTTGTTAAATAAATCTGACGTGAAATTTCGAATTGCCTTGGGGGTTTATGATTATCTAAATATTTAGATGCAATGATTAAATATTGAATTATCAAATGCATTTTAAATCTTCTGCAATCCAACTTTCTAAAATATGCAAATGTAAAATATCCAGCGAAACAGAGTTTGATTTCAATTAATAAATTCCTTTAAATAAGCTAACAATTTTCCTAATTTTAAGCATTGTCATATACTTGAAGTATCAGTTTATTGTTATTATGTGAAAATCAAATATGATTTTATGGATTTTAATAAACATCGTTTTGATAAGCATGAATCTGAACAACATGGAACTTAACAAACATGAATCTAAATTGTATTCGGCTACTTTTTTTTCTTGAAAGAGAAGCTATAAAATTTCTACTGGCAGAACTCATATTAACGAAGCAAGAAATGATGTTCTAAAACTTTTAACAAAGATATTGTCAGACATTAGTCCTAAATAATATTGCGCATGTTTAGGAAGTTGTAAATTTTTATGAAAGAAATTTTCTTTTTCTGTATTAGGCCAAAATAATTGAAAATGCAAAATTGTATTCCTTTGGTAAATTTTCAGATCACAGAATTTCAGCAAGCATTCTTCAATATTTTCCATATTAAGTATTTCTTAATATATATTCCAGATTTATTTTTAAAATGTTCAAAAAACAACCTTAAATTATTAAATTTTATGTTCAGAATAATCTTTTGAAATCATTTTATTATGCCTCCTGAATAATTTTATACTATCAAGCAAATTCACCTAATTCAGAATTTATGTTTTAAAAAATTCATATTTTTTTGTTTTCCTTAAATTTTGCTAATAAGCTTAGATATCAGATCACACGATTTATGATTCAAAAACATAACTGTGGATAGCTTTATCCCAAGGCAATTTTATTTATCAAAGTTTTTCAGTTTTAAGATAGGGTGATGACATTTTTTTCACTGAACAGAAAAGTGTTCGAGAATCAAACAAGTTTGCGTTAGCTTGCTGAAGACTTACTACTACTCTTCGCAAAATGCTTTATTAGTAAAGCAAACAATTTTATGCGATATTTACAAACGGGAAAAACTTCGAAACTTTATAGACTTATCATATGAGATTGTAGGTGGAATATATTTCAATTACAATTAGTTGCATTTTGTATTCAAGTGTCAAATGCACAATTACAACATTACTCGGGTTTTTCACCTAGAAATTTTCTAACTTTAGTAGGCCTACACCTGCTAAACATACAAAAAGAGAACTTCAAAACATCTTTCCATCAGTTAAGCATATGAGAAGAACAATTTATTTGTCATACAATTTTCTATTCCTTGAGCTCTTATCAAGGACTAGCAAGATATGTAGCAAAAGTTTGGAAAAAGTTTAAAATTTTAAAAAAAATCCCATTTTAATCCTCAAAATCTCAAAGAAATTTATTTCCGATTCATGAAAGAAAAATGGGATTTATAATGAAAGCCGCTAATTATCAAAATTGTTTTACATAGGATATTTATAACAATAAAAATATCTAAAAAATATCCTTCAAATAAATTTGAAAATTCATTAGCAAAGGATTCTGAAATTTCTAATTTTTTTTGTTTTGAATGAAATTTTATTTGAAAATGGTTATTTGTATTTTGGCAATTGCTATTATTTGTATTTGTACTTGATTATGTGTTAACGAAAGTAAAGGCAATTTGTTCCAAAATATCTCATAAGAAACAGATTTAAGTTAATAGAATAAATGTTCTTAATTCTCATTCGTAGCATAATGTACACAGCTTAACAGAAAATTGCAAAATCTTTTAACTCTCTGAACCCGGCTTGGGCGAGAATTCAAAACAGAAAATTGCAAAATCTTTTAACTCTCTGAACCC